>NJDC01004763.1:0-22499 GCA_002245475.1 Calephelis virginiensis
AATCAAACCCAATGAAATACATTAACGGTTAATATTGCGTGATGTTTATGGTTTAGAGTTTAAGTTGAATAATTTTCAATGAATAACGTGTTAAAATCATATGATGATAGTAATTCTGTTGGTGCGAAATAGATGAAATTAAATTAGACTAAAATTAGACTTAACAGTAGAGTTTTGGCGCCATCTAGAGAAAATATGGTCGAAGTTTTTTTCATAATTATTGAATTTCGTGTTAATATTGAGTCAAATTAGTCAATTTTGGTGGCATTTTGCACAATTTTGTTCAGTGAAAGTGCAAAAATGAAATAATCATGAAGAAATTAGCGTATCGTATATTTCCTCGTTGCCGCCAAAACTCATTACATGAGCTTGTGTAAAAAGGCCACCGTTTTACCCAAGAGCCTGACATGACTTCCTGACGACTTATGACTAATGACTAATTAAAATTAATTGAAATTGATATAAAATTTGATGCAGATTACTACTTGACTAATGGCTAAATACTAACGTGAAGGCCAAAACCTAAAGAAAGAAGAAGAAGACTTAACAGTACCAAATCTTCCATGATGTGAATATTGATGTTAAACATTTTTTTATGATATTGGCAGGCAAACAAGCAGACGGATTTCCTGAAGGTAAGAGATTCATGCCGCTCTATAATGCGTTGCCAACCTGAGAACGGGATGTTGGGCCTCCAGCAAAAGTAAGTTTAGCGGCTACCTTACCCTCCGAAACGGAAAACGTCAATGGCAACCACTGACATTATAGGAGCAGGAATAGGTAAGGCGTGGTATTCATCCAGACGAGTTGCTGCAAAAGTGTTAGAGACGGTAAGGCTATGCTCGCCTTTTACAAGATGCCTGGCAGGAAGGTCTATTCTGCAAATGAGCCCGGACCAACACCAACTTTTAAGATTATCTTAATCTCCGTGTTAAATCGGTCCTCTGTGTAGAAAAGATCATCTACCTTACTACCTGGCACCCCATATAAGGCAAGCATAAGCTAAATGGGTCATCAACCCACAAGATCACTGGTGGAAGAATGTTGTTCTGTGTGCAGCAATCGGCCGGGGTCCACAGCCTTACTTATTCCTATCGTCATAATGACACTGTCATTACCGGTCCAGAGGATAGGGAAACCGATGGACTTGCACAATAATTAGCCTAACAACCCGGACACACAATAGCGACGCACCTGTAATATATATGATGTCTATGGGACACTCTTGTCTCTAAATGTCAGGAGAGCGGTGCGATTGTTCGCTATCTTCGCACATCAAAAATCCTTTAAGGCTATAATTTCATATTCTCCTTTATTTTTAGTAATTAATAGAAAATTACATGTAATTTAATGGCTCAAAATTTTGACGATGACCAAATTTGTTATTGTAGTCGATTTTCAGTTCGAGAAAATGTGTTTTTTTTTTTAAATAAACAAGGTTGCCCGGGATCGATTAGGTGCCCAGCTAGCGATGGGTTTTGCCATCTATCATATGAGGTTTTATCTCTGTCCACCTCTGCCTACTTTTACTTGTTTCTATAATATTTAAATTTAGTTTAGTTTAGTCAGCTTGCACCAACAGTATTACCATGATTGTCCACGGTCGATGTTTAATATTATAATTATATCTTAACCAATGTTATTAAAATAGCATTGTCATATTATACAAATATTTATAAAAGTTATTGACATATTACTAAAATGTTAACATAGAACAGTAATGTTTAAAGAAAGTTTAAAATTTTCTCTAATGAAGTAGTAAAAAATATAAATAAAATCAAATATACGATAAATCCCAAAATCTTTTTTTCGCGATATAATTTGGTCAAACTGATATGTTAATTTTGCGAAACCAAGAACCTTATATAAACTTGTAAGTTTATTTTTACGAAGAAATGTAAAATGTTATTTTTGTAGCGTAAGATAGAAGACATTTGTGTGATAAAGTTTTAAAAAGATAGCGAGTAAGCAAACGGCTCTATCGATGTTAAGATATAAGCGTTGTTTAAATACATACAATATGAGATGTTATTGATACAATACAATCTACACATTTATACAAATAACTAAAATAAAAGTGTCCATTTAAAATCAATACTGTACACGGTGGGAAAGTACAAGTGTTATTTATAAAAGTGAGCACGCAATGTAATTTCAACAAATGCTGACTACGAAAAGCATAACATTTTATGCGAGTGAGGTCAGTAGGTGTTCGTTAAATAACGACATGAAATTTCTCATTATATGTTAGTGATAATAGCAAACAAACAAATGCACATTTGAAATCCATTCATAATCTTTAATTTAACTACTAAACGAATATTATATCATGTTAATTCATATTAAAACAAACAAAATTATAGTTAGAACAATAAAATATTTTTCATTCTAATTCTCAAGTTTGAAGTGGCACAGCTATGACGGAAAGTCCGAGTAGCTCTTTATACGGGCAAGTTTGTTTACGCATTTACCTCTTCAGCCCGTAATATCCGTTCTAGTTGTGTGTAGCATTAAGTACTTGAAGAGGCCTAAGTAAGCAATTCAGCTCTACGAGCACGAACAATTAAATCAAGTCTAACTATATTCATTAATATTGAACGAACATATTGTTTATAGTATTAAATATCACTTATATAATCTATTATAGTATCATAGAAAGTATATTTCCTAAGTCTACTTTACATATCATAATATACCATAACATAACACCGTCTCGTTTTTTGAATACTTTGAATATAATTAAGAACTATTTAATTTTTTTTTATAAGGAATGCCATACTTCTCTTAAAATAATAATTTATTATTAATAGTACAAATTTAACTACTAAATATGGCTGGACAAATAATTAAGTACGATTCTTAAACTGCTCAATAGTTCATTTTCGTAATCTAAAATGAACTGAGACTGAGACAATGTGTGACAACTGTGTTTTTTTTGTGACAATGTTAATAATTGCTATTTATTACATTTATTTTAATTTTATAGTTTGAGCACGCTCTGCGTATTGGATGCCTTGCATCGGCGAGGCATCGACTATTAAAATTTTTGACATTTTCAACAGAAATAGAGCTCCAATCTTCTAAAAAAGTCCCTTTGTGTGGTAGTCAAAGAGTACCGAGTACCAAGTGTGACGAGTTTTGAAAACATGCCTAGCTTTCTTCACGTTTTTTTGCCCTTAATTTTTTCATACAAACACGCCGGTTTCGAGGAAGCTTGACAACACCGTCGAATAATATCCCAGCCACTTGGTCGTAAAATGTTAACTTTGAAAGTAAGACAATTAAATGATATTAACAGTTTGTATAATTGTTCAAAGATTGGTTTTATCTATAAAATAAAAAGCGATCTAAAATTTAGAGTGGAAACGACTAAACTACTGAAAAATTTGAGTAGTTCGTCATGTATAAATTGTTTAATTATTAAAATAAACAATTATTAATAATTGTTTATTTTAATAAATTTGTAACAGAGTTCATTTACGCATTCATCTCTTCAAACCGAAATATCCGTCCCAGTTGAGCGTTAATAAGCGTAAGGTGCTTAAAGAGACATAAGTAAGCAATTCATCTCAGAGCAGCCAACAGGAAAACGTATGAAAAATACAAGTTTTAAGTAATTTTGCAATATTAATCTATAGAAACAAATGATGAATTTGAGATTAGTATTTTCATCGAAATCGCTCTACCTTTAAATCGCCCTTGTAGTTTAGAGCTCCGATGTTGGCGTTATTTATATAAGATTTCGGGTTCGCGTACCGAGTCGGAATACCAGAAAATGTGTTTTTATTTTCTTTTGTTTGAATAACATTGCCCGGAATTGGTCAAGTGTATCATGTCTGTCACATTGATCCTACCTCTTCGGGGATACGGGCGTAAAAGTATGTCCGTTTTTTAATCAGTTTAGCATTGGGCTGCAATTGATTAAACAATTGTAAACTTACTACTGTGTAGCTAGCACGACTTTAGTTTGTCCACTCCTACTTTATCGATTTTGATAAAACAGTTCCCGACTAATAGTAAAACTCCTAACAAAATTTAGCTTAACAACACTTAACACACTAACACTTAAGAAGTATTATGATTAAGTAAAATGAGAAAGGGCTTTCCGCTGGTATGGTCGTGTGAAACGAATGGCAGATGAAAGATTGACACAGCAGATTTACCTACAATGCGAATGTCTCCCACATTAGGACGTAGGTACCCAGGGAGACTAAGGTTTACTTTCCACGATCCAATCGCTCAGATATTATCGAAGGATGGTGTCAAGAGTCTCCGAAACCGGCGTGTTTGTATGAAAAGGGTAATGAATGTGATGGTCGCGTTTGTCAGGATCGTGAGGTTTGGCACTCGATACTCTCTGCATACCACGTAAAGGACTTGGTGTGAAGATATGTTTGTATGTGTGTATGTATTATTAAGTTCTCGAATGTTCCCGCAGCTTCAAGTTATTTATTTATTCCGCGGAAACTCGTTTTGGTGTATGGATAAATTAGACCAGTGTCATTTTTCAGTTTCCTAATAATTCCCACACCAAAATATATACTATATCGCTCTGTTGCGATGTGGAAGAAGGATAAGGGGCTATCCATAAATTACGTCACACGTTAATGGGGGGGGGGAGGATATCATCTTAATGTGACATTATGTGACAAGGGGCTGGGGGGATCGAAAGCCTTGTGACGTCACATTATAAAATACTAGAACACGAAATTTATATGTAAACAAAAAACTTTGAACAGATAATTCTTAATCTATATTTATTAATAATTTCGAACTCTCGCTATAAGATTATCTCTTCCGTAACAACATTTGATTCCTAGAGCCATGTTGCAATGCAAGTGAGACACAAAAATTTACGAGCTTTAGTTAATTAATTAGTTGCTTATTGTTTCCTTACTAGTCGCTTATTGTATTTGTTAAATACATATTCGACTTTATGTTGATTTTATTAAATATTATTTTATAAAAATAAGTAAAAAATGAAAATAACTGTTTTTTTATTATTTTTAGATAGGTACATGCATAAGTTTGAAAAATGTGAGACGTCACATTAGGGGGGACGGGGTTCTAAAAATGTGACAACCTGTGACAAGGAGGGAGGGAGGGGTCAAAAAGTTCTAAAATTCGCGTGACGTAATTTATGGGTGGCCCCTAAACATGGTTTCACATTTCTTTATGATATTGGAAGGCAAACAAGCAGACGGTTTCCCGGTGGTAAGAAATTCACGCCGCCTAGAGACACCAAAGGTGGTAATGGTGCGCTGTCAACCTAAGGATGGGATGTTAGGCCCCGAGCAAAAGTTTACCGGATCTCTCATCCTCCGGACCGGAACAAATCAACAACAAACGCGGACGTTAAGGCTTCAGGAATAAGTATGGTGGTGGTACCAATCCGTGGGTTAAATTTTGAATTAATTAAAAAAAACACACTAAATTAAACCTATTATGAAATTGAGACTTAGAATAAGGCAGAATATTATTATTAACGTTGATATGGCTTTCATGTACTTACATGTCCTTATACTTATAAGGAGTAAAATTCGTGGTGTATTTAAATGTGAAATCTGAGTAAAATGGAAATTAATATCGCTATGTAAATAACACTCATACAGTTTCACATTAATTACGGTGAAAGAGACTTACAGTTTAAGACACATTTTTAGCGGGGTAGGGAGAGAGTACCGATCACCAAGTGTCACGTTTTCTACAGATCTGCCTAGCCTTTTTACATTGATTGCGCTATATTTTTTAACCTACGACGAAAAAAGAGGAGTGTTATAAATTTAACGTGTCTGTGTGTGTTTTTGTATTTGCCTATGTCATCGTAGCTTTTATTTGAAATCTGACGTAATGGAGAATGTCCCTAGCTACATTATTAGGTTTTGTCAGTGGTTATTGACTTTTTTTTTTAATTTTACGATTATTTTACAACTTATTACAATTTTATCGTTGGTCGAGTGGCTAGCGTACACGTCTAACTACACCGACTAACCGTGAGGCTCGGGTTCTATTCCCGACGGGGGCAGGCATTTGCGTGATGAACGCATTGTCAGATGTCTGCATTTCCGGGCCTGGGTGTTTATTAAATTTATTCTGGTATCTATGTAAGTATTTCTATGTACTTATTAGTATCGTTGACTGACACCCATAACACAAGCATATAATTTGCTTACGTTAGATTCAATTTATGTGACTTGTCCAGGGATGTTTATTATTTATTTATTTATTTATTACAATCAAAAATAAAAAAAATGCTGAAATGTGTAATAAAATAGAATTTCGCTTGTTTTACATAGATCTTACGTGGGGCACTTAGGACGAGTCTCCGATACCTGAGAGCGCACTCACAAACTGAGAAGATTTGGGAAAATCCGGGAATCATCTCGATCACGTCAGATTTAAAAAAAAAATGACGGGTTGCATTCCGTGAGTGCGGGCAGAAGTGAAAACTTGAATATTAACGTCGTGCATTTTTGATATTTTTGAATGGTTAGGGAATCATTTTGAACGAATTGCTTTAATGAACAGTATGAAAGTACAATCATTTATGGCCAAATATATTTTCATGTCAATAACCTGCGATTGGCTTGACATAAACTCGCTAAAGTAAGACCACGTGACGGCTAGGAGCGTCGTCATATTATCTGTACAACAACATTGCTCGTCTACACATAAAGAGGAACAAATAGAGCAATGTCTGTTGATATTATACGTATCTGCTATCTGTGAGAATGTAATGGTAGGTATATTGCGGTGTATTATCCATTACGCATCCTAAACTCTTCGGAAATTTCTAAGCAATACAAAAACAGCAATGATCTACGTTTTATTTTAGATCTCGCGCCGTCTTATTGGCGTATGGCGCAGTGCGCCGTCTTACATTCTGACGATCTGACGCGAGTTTAAAAGTTTTTACCCATTCCAAAAAAAAGTGTGCAACGCCGCTAAAGAAGTTTTTACTTCAAAAAAACTGGCATCGAAATTGGTCCATCTGTTTAAAGGTTATGATTACATAGTTACATACACAGACACGTCAAACTTATAACATAATTTCTGTCATGTTATAAAAATTGAATTTTAAACTTTATGACGGAAATCAAAGATTTTTTTTAAATAACTTTTTTTATAACAATGAATACATTTTAAAATTTTGCGACGACTCTCCCGGATTGGTAGCGCAGTCTTGATTATCATTCCCTGTTAGTACTCGCCACTGTTGCGTTTCGCCATGAAGGTGCAGGGAGTAAAGGCAAATAGAACTCAAATAGAGATTCACGTTAATATATCAATTATAAAAGTATTTTCAGTTAAAGTAATTAATGAAGGTAAATGATTTGAAAGGATCGTCCTGGTCTAGGAAGGTCTATTGAGAGAAAAGTAGGAAAACTGAAGCGGCGAGTCAAAGCAATAAAACAGTAAGAAATATTGTATAATAGAGCTTCCTCGGGATTCATACTTGATAAGTTTTTTTTATTAAAAATGCGGCTAGCCAGGAGATTTTATTTAAAAAAACGTTGTCGGTTGAAAATGCTATGTTGACTATACCAGTATTCGCCATCAAATCCTGTTTATTTGATATTTTCCATCGTCGGCGCTTGGTGAAACTTCCAAATATTCGTATTTTAAATATAGAAACACTCCAGGTTATTTAAAAAATTATAAACTATAAGTGATACGTAAAACAGTACAAGTGTTTCTTTATTTAAAAATATCAAATCTTTGTTTAAGTAAGCATTTACTTTACGCAGTAATACTGCAAAAGAAACGGCTTCAATTTTGATTTTTAATTTTAACAATGAAAGCCAACGATTCCGCGATGATCACACCTATATTTTATCTACATACTGCTAGTAGTTTTGAGGTATAAGTAAGTATCTTCACACCCATATCCCCGAAGAGGTAGGCAGAGGCACAACGAGAGTTATAATTACTTAATAATGCATGTAATGTCGTATAACTTGACAATATCATTATAAATGATGTTAAGATAGACAAAAATGTATGGATTGTTAAATGCAACTCAAAAACCACTAGTTCGATCATGATAAAACTAATATGGGACTACCTCGGAACCAAGACCTTCTTTTTAATTAAAGAATCATCAAAATCGGTTCGTATCTTATTCATGTTCATATCCCCGAAGAGGTAGGCTGAGGTACAACCATGGGGCACCCACAACTAGCCGAAGACACTAATTCCCACAATGTGATAAGTAGCAATCCTATCGCCAACCGGGCTAATATCCAATCCCGGGCAACGTTATCTTTAATAGAAAATTGAAAATACTCATTTTGTTTTGTTGTTGTCCGACCCAAGGAACCTGGACCTAAAGAAGTCAAGAGGAAGAGGAGAAGGACCACTGAGACCACAGAGGCGATTGATTAAAATCTGTTCGTTATTAACCGTACCGTAAAAAACATGCAAGAAATAAAATTAAAAAAAATATTCTTTTTGGAGTCAGTTAAAAATCATATGCATCTGTAATGCATTTTACATTGTCGTACACGTCAACTGTTTGTTCTGTTTTTTGTATGTTTAACATTTTAAAGTTACCTCAACATCCACTCCCGGCAGCAAGAATTTCCTCCTTGGCTCAATATCACGTGGGACGTGCCTGAAGAACTCCTTCCCGTCCTTGTACCACTTGACCGAGTACAGAACGTCACTAGGTCCCAGTTGCCACCGACAGGAGAGAGACGCTCGCGTTCCCAGAGGGACATGAGCAGGAACTCTCAGCTCAAGAAGCTCGAGGCTGGTGACTGTGTATTCTGCAACAAACAGAATAATCGTTTAAACAAAATCTTAAAACATTTGAAAAGGGTCCAGTTCGCTAGTTTTTTATGATACCGGAAGTCAAACAAGCAGACGGGTTTCTTGATGGTAAGAAATCCACGCCGCCTAGAGACACCAAAGACGGTAATGGTACGTTGCCAACCCGAGGCCGGGATGTTAGGCCTCGAGCTAAAGTTTATCTGCTACCGTACCCTCCAAACCGGAACACGTCAGCAGCAAGCACTGGACCTTATGGCTGCAGGAATAGGTAAGGCGGTGATACCATACCGGGCGAGTCGCTGCGAAACTCTACCATCTAGTAAAATACCTAATAGTTGACTTAAAATTGAATTTAAATGATATTGTTAACTTTGATTACTTGATACACTTGTCGAGAAGATTTTGATCTTAGCCGACTCCAAAAGACGAGGTTATTAACTCGACTGTTTGTTTTTTTTATTTTTTTTTGTATTTTACAATGCGTAAATTTTTATATAACATGTTGACGACATCATCAACATAGGATTTCGATCAAATTTACATGTGGAACTACCTCGAGATTATTAGCAATTTTTCAGAATCAGAATGACCAAAACGCGACGTGCTAATGAAATAATTGGATTCTGCAGTTTTATTTATATATGATATTTATCTTATATTGTTGTTTTTTTCATATCATAAGACTGTAAATAAGCTCACATTCCATTTAATGGTAAGATTTGTGGCCTTTAAACACCTTAAACGTTAAATTAGCATCATTATCACGAGTCCCGGCTGTTAGTCCATTTGATATTATGATATGATACAATAATATCATGTCATGATATGATAGTGATCAATTATTGTACTGTTAACTGTGACAAAACTGACACACTTCGTAACCTGTTTCTTGAAGTATATGTGTACTTGTAAAAAATATCATCATTTGTTTCAAGCAAATGCTGAATTGTTAGGAATTTCACATTTCAGAAATAGTGAGAAACAGTATGTGCCGAATCGAAGACTTAACATTTATAAAAATGATGTATATTGCATGTCCATTCGTATATATAATTAAATTCCTAATAATTTAAAAACACTACAGTTAAAAAGATTTCAAAAGAAAGTATTTGTTTCGCTTTTAGAAGAAATATATTAGAAGAAGTAGGAGAAGTATCTTCACGCCCATATCCCCGAAGAGGTAAGCAGAGGTACAACCAAGGCACCCACGACTAGCCGAAGACACTAAGTCCTACAATGTGATAGGTGGCAAGCCTTTCGCCAACCGGGCACATTTCCAATCCCGACCAACATTTTTTTTTCATTAGAAAATTGGAAAAATCCAATTTTCTTTATGTTGGCCGACCCGGGATACGAACCCAGGACCTCATGCAGTCAAGTCCAACACCCGGACCGCTAGACCACAGAGACGATTTAGAAATATATTATACACATAAATAAATAAAATAATTTTAATTACTGTGAACTTAATTAAAGAAATTATGGTTGCCAAAGAGTAAGTTTTGGCGTTTCGTCTCCTGACCGGCTAGGATTAGTAACTGTCAAAGTGTACGGTAGATAGGATAAAGTTATTTGTAATAAATTATGAAGCGCATTAAAAATATAAAAAAGATATTTATTAAAAATTTAAATAAGTTCTATGAATTAAACATTTAAATATATTCAAATATTTCATTTCTATTAATATAAATTAAATATTTGCAAACCACAATGTAAAGTATGTTGGTATACTTATATATCTTTGTAACCAAATTCTTAATACTAGTATATCGCAAATAAATATATTTCATTTAATTTCAAAGCAAGTTCAATTTCCGCCTAATTACGCCTTACGTAGTACTACAGGATATCAAGTGTCAAATATCACGGTCATTGCCGATCTACATAACTTCCTTCCCCTTCATTACTCCCTTTTCATACAAATACGCCGGTTTCCTAATCCCTTTATACCAGAGGTTCCCAAACTTATTTCATCTAATGCCCACTTTGAAAATCAGTTGTTTTGTAGCGCCCTCCATCTCGTTTTTTTTTTCATGTCAATAACCTCAATAGTATATTTGTTTTGCCTGGAGTTAAAAAAAAATATTATTCAAGATTTATACCGCCCCCCTCTAGGCTTGCAGCGCCCACAAGGGGGCGTTATCGCCCACTTTGGGAAAGGCTGCTTTATACCATCCTCGGAAAAACCCGACAGATTTGATCATAGAATGTCAAACTAGGTATCTCTGTGTACCTACATCCTTGCACTTTCTCATTGTATATCAATTTTGTTATTCTTCCCACATGACAAAACTGACGGACCTGTTTCAATTTAATTTGTTAAAAAAGTATCTTCACGTTCATATCTCCGAAGAGGTAGACAGAGCCACAACCAGGGGGGTTATTATGTAACTCAGTTACCAACTCGAAATGGATGAGTGTACATCAAATCGCTGTCAAATGACGTGTTTTATATTTACTATCTCTAGTGACCAACAGAAATACGATAGAGATAGCAAACCCTAATGACGTCATTTGATGTACACTTTTGCAGTTTGAGTTGGCAACTGAGATACATAATCACCCCCCAGGGCATCCACGACTAGCCGACACTAAGCCCCACAATGTGATAGGTGGCAAGCCTATCGCCAACTGGGCACACTTCCAATCCCGGGAAACTTTAATTTTATTAGAAAATGGGAAATACGCGTTTTTTATTTTTTTGTTGTTTGATCGAAGACGGGACTTCAAGGAGTCAAGTCCGACGCCGGACCGTTAGTGAGGCGATCCTGAACCTATAATTTATGGTATTATTTTAACTTATTATTCCACGATAGGAAGTTAACAATTTGTATCAAAATCTTCAATACAACTGCGTTAAGGCCCCATACTTAGTCAGTCAGAAGAGTAAATGTCTTAAGCGCCAAATCACTATTTTTAACACTATAAAAGTAATTTGAAAAAATATAAAAACTGAAACAGTTATCTTTTAGGTATAATACTTATCTATGTTTATGTTAAATCTGGTGTCGATATTTTCATAATTGAAGTAGAATGACGGGTTTTGCTTTCAAAAAAAGGGTTATTTTTTGATTTTTTTCTATCGAGCAAAGTGAAATAAATCGTGTTTTGGAAACACTAGTCTTATAAAGCATATTAATGTTAATCTTTTGTAATTTTGTCGCCAAGATCCATAATTGCTTTGTATGATAAAAACAGTGTATTGATGACGTATTTTAGCATACATGGCCCCTTAATGAATTGACGAATAAAGCCTTTAGGTGTCTTACTTTGTTTCAGGAAAACGTAAAAGTGTTCATTTACCTTATTCTCAGTAGTGGCTTCGCTGGCAGCGTTTAGCGCCGGCGATTTTATTTTAAATAAAATGTCTACGTTCCTTTGAAACCGACCATGGCAGGGAAATACTTCAAATACTAATAATAATAGTGACTAATAAAATTATATTCTCAATTAAGGAAGGAAAACTATATTCTCATCCCCGTGTTGGTGGGCTCCTTTGCAGAATAGACCATCTGCCTTCCTTGCCAGGCAGCTCGTAAAAGGCGAGCATAGGCTTACCGTCACTAACACCGTGACATCTGACTAGGTGGTAAAGTTTCGCAGCGACTCGCCCGGATTGGTACCACCACCTTACCTATTCCTGCCGCCATAACGTCATGACGTGTTCCGGTTTGGAGGGTAAAGTAGCCGGTAAAGTTACTTTTGCTCGAGGCCTAACATCCCGACCTCAGGTTGGCAACGCACCATTACCACCTTTGGTGTCTCTAAGCGACGTGAATTTCTTACCATCAGGAAATACGTCTGCTTGTTTGCCTTCCAATATCATAAAAAAAAAGTAACTACCGGGCAGGTTTATATTCTGCACAGACTGCACTAATGTGATCTTTTTTGAAGTTTTAAAGGTTCAATTTTAAAGTATCCTCAACCGATTGAGCTAGTATTTGGAACAAATATTTAAGTATAATAAAATATTATTATATCCTTAAACTGATATGATGATGAAGGCAGAAGGTGGTCACAGGAACTCCTAAAATGCTCAATATTATCCTATTGTGTTTAGGCTTATTTGATACATCTTGAATAGTACCTCTCAAGCCAAATTGGGAATAAAAATAACTACGTTAATAACAACCGACTTCATAACTAAAAAATAAAAAACTAATAAAGATTTAATAGTAACTATATGCTACCTATTATTATTATGTGCCATTTACTAATAGGTTTGAAGTCGGTACCAAGCCAATTTAATGCTTACTTATAATATAACTAGCTGCCCGCCCTCGCTTCGCTTCGATTATTCAAGAATAAAAATCCTACTAATATTATAAATGCGAAAGTTTGTGAGTATGTCTGGATGTCAGGATGTCAGTATGGATGGATGCAGTAAGCGGTATTTGCTACGCTTCAACGATAATTTTTTACGTCCGGAGATTTTAACTTTTTGATAACTCATTAGTTGTTATTTTTTTCTGATAGTGTAAGAGGCAATTTTAATCTAAATTAGACGCGTAAAGTATCTATCAGATTTATTTGATTAAGTGTTAATACTGTATTGTTAAAAATATGTTCTAAAGTAACCCTTCATTTTACTGTTTTAAGTAAACGTAAAAAACGGTTATTGTAGGTTATTCTTTAAAGATAGACACATACCACCGCTTACTTTTCTTGAGATCTATCGAAGAGGAAAAATCCCTCCATAGATTGTTTTGTTAAAACTCAAACGGTTTTGGCAAAGTTTTCGAGGAAAGTTCCCGATGGGCTTATTTTTTGCCGACATATTGAACTAATATCATTGTAATATCGTTGGTTTGTCCAAAAACATAAACTTACTATACACTAAAACCTTCCTCAAGAATTGTTCTATCTATTGTTGAAAATCGAATAGAAATCCCTTCAGTACTTTTCGAGAAAATCGCAAACAGACACACAGACAGACGCGGCGGGGGACTTTGTTTTATAATAGGTATTGATTATTAGTTTATGGTTTGGCACCGACTTCAAACCTAACAATAAAAAAGCACATATAAATAATATTTAGTATATAATTAATATTAAATCATTACTATACTATTTTTTTCTTTTTAATTTTGAAGTCGTTTTGGATTACCGTAGTTATTTTTATTTAATAGTTTTTAGTTTATTGTTGATATGATTTAATTAAATAAAAATAAACTTCAGGATAAGTAGAAGTAGATAAAAAAATGCTCATAAAATAAAAACTAATGGGCTTACCTGAATCAAATTCTTATGGGACCAACTCGAAGCTGTTTCGCATCAAACAAAAAAAAGAATTACGTAAATCGGTTCAGAAACCTCGGAGAAATCAGTGTACATACATAAAAAAATATATATACCGGCCGAATTTAGAAACTCTTCGTTTTTTGAAATAAAAAATTTAGAAAAATTAGAATTAAAAACTTAACTTTTTTTTGTAAAGCACTTAGTAGTTTAATAAGTATTTCAGAGTACCTAAATGTCAAAATGAGAACTACACAGAAGGACGAACCGAAAATGTAATTAGGAAAAGGCCTACGTCAATCAAACGTCAATTTTATAGATCAGATGTCTTCATACACAAAGGAATATCACAGAATTGTCCGCAAATCGGAAGTAATAGCTTTTCGGAAGTTCAACTGATAGTTTTAATAAGCAACCGAAGTCAGAAGACCGTATTTCTAAGTGCATTGTTGTGAGAGTTTTAATTCGATATCTGATAGCTTTATACCAAAGTTTCGAATCGAATAGATAAATGCACGTTCATAGTTATATAATAGTCATGTTACTGCGAAATCGATAATAATACCAATTTATGATATTATATTTCCCTAATTCCAGTTTTGTGTGTGATTGTGGTTTCTACGTTTTTTAAAAGAAATATTCTTTTCACACACATTCATACATACACATACAGCAGCGAGCGAAGTCCTGTGCGGGGTAGGCAGAGAGTATCGAGGTCAAAGTAACACGATTTCTACAAACGCCTTCACATTCCGTTTGGGCCAAAACACATAACCGCGTTGCGGCGCCGCGCCGCTAATATCGTCGGTTTGCATTGCGGCGTCATAAATATATCTCTGCCATGGACCATCGTTAGAAACTTATTCCGTATTATTTATTAAAAAGATTTTACTCTGTTTTAAATAAATAAATACTGAAGCGCCGCGCCGATACAATCGGCAGTGACGCTACTGCTGATTCTAGCGGCGCGGCATCACAACGCGGTTGTTTGTTTTGGCAACGTTATGTGTTTCGGGCCTTAATTTCACAATTATTAAAATACATTAATTTATAAGAGTTGTTTTTAAAGAAAGTGTTAAGTGGTTTCAAAATGAGTAAGGGAATGCTCCGGTGGCTTAGTCAAGTGGAAAGAATAGCAAATGAAAGTTTGACGAAACAGATTTACAATGCGGATGTGGATAGATGTACACGGAGAGACCCAGGTTGACATTCTGTGGAGGTCTTCAAGGATAGTGACATTTGGCACTCGATACTCTCCGATTACCCCGGAAGGGACTTTGCATGCGGATATTTATGTGTGCGATATTAATTGATACATAGACAATTCTATGATAAGAAAGAAAGTTTAAGTTAAGAGATGAGCATACAAGTTTCAAAAATTTATGAACTTCAAACTTTCTATTATTTCTATTATATTTCTATATTTGTATGTCTGGGTATTTATTAAATTTATTCTGGTATCTATTTAAGCAATAATATATATTAGTAATAAATGATAAATAATTAAACTAGTTATAAATATAAATAATTGGCTTAAAAGTAAAAGCACATGTAATTAAATAATATTTTTTATAAATGTTAAAATATTTGCACACCAAAATATGGTAGAATATGTTGATATTCTTACTTAAATATTTTTGTAACATCTCATTTACACACATATTCCGCAAATAAATAATTTTCTTTCTTTCTTTCTTTCTTTCTTTCTTTCTTTCTTTCTTCCTTTCTTTCTTAGTATCGTAGGCCAACACCCATAACACCAGCGTATAATTTGCTTACTTTGAGGTTAGGTTCAATTTGTGTAACTTGTCCAGGGGTATTTATTTATTCTGACTTTTGTAAATGAGTTTTAGAGCAATCGGATACGCGTAAAGTTTAATGTAAATAACCTATCTAAGGCGAAAGAAGGTGGTGTTTTAGCTTAGTTGGCAGGTAGCTGCTGTTATTTTCCAATTATTAACAAACACATATTTGCAACAAAACTCTAGGATGGCTTTATCTGGAGATAAGTTACTTACTATTGACCGTAAGAGTTCAAGTTTGCACGTTACATTGATGTTTGTTCGTCCTCTTCTACTGTGAGATTTCAAAGATATTTCCTAAATCGTAAGATACCTATGTAGAATCAGTACCATTCGGCTATTCATAAGCTGATACCACTGGATGCCACTGATACCATTTGGGAGTTTTCAAGGATATAGAGTACTCATTCCTTTAAACGCGCCATTACTTTTTTAAATCCCCGAATAAAAAATAATAATTTTGATGAGTTATGGCATTATAACTTAAGAACGAATGGACAGATTCCGATCCGGATTTTTCGTTTGCAAGCTGACTTACGGCCAATGTTAATAATGTATCTCAATCTAATGGATTTCAAGCAATCTAGATAGCTGCGTATCCGGCGGCCTATCCCATACCTAATTGCCATATTTATCCTGTCCACAGATATGTTATTGGCAAGCAATAACATGAAAATGGATATAAATATCGATCTTTTACAGCAAGTTTTGGATTAGGATTGATTATTAATATTGGCCGTTAATCGATATGATTCCTAGCTACATAACAATGTACGTTTTGCCGTGGGCTATTTTTTTACCTACTCCTTGTACTAGGTACCTCAAGTTCATTCATCGCAATCGGGGATTAATAAGGCACACAGGTAATAATCTCCTCCGCTCAATTTGTTCCCTGCAGGAGTTTGTAGGCGGCAAAACCCGCAACATCTAGTAGTGACATAAAGCAAACAATAAAAAATCATGATAAGAATATATTGCATGCCTGTATATTTTACTTACTTTGTATGCTCATATTTTTATTTGGCTGTAGGTAGCGTGTTACGATGGCAAAAATCCATTAAATGGCACGTCAAATAATTTCCCATGTGACGCTCGCTCGCGGCCCGTAAAAGAGGCACTATTGCCCTCGCCCAGCGGTGGATAATATTACTTTACGAGGGGTGGGGCGCGGTGTTACTAAATTGGCGTATAAAGACAACGGCGTGATCGGCTCGCGGCTGATCTGGGTCTGTACTTGAGACCACAGTTATTTTGAATCTATAATTGTGACATTCAAATTTAAGAACTACTTATGTTATTCTAGTCATATTTTTTTTATTTTTATAATATTGGAAGACAAGCCAAGTAATTAGATACACCACAGGTGGTAATGGTGCGTTGCCAACCTGGGGCCGGGACGTGAGGCTTCGAGCAAAGTAAGTTTACCAATTACCTTATCTTCCAAACCGGAGTACATCAACAGCAAACGCTTAATCCTACATTCGCCTTTTACTTACCTTTGATGGTCTATACAGTAAAGGAGCCCGAACCAATACGGGCAAAAAGTATAATAATATACCTACACACACACACACAATACGAAAAAAGTATCTGTCAAAAGTTAGGCAACGGGCATGTGATCGGCTTACGTCTGATCTAGGTCTATACCACAGACTAGTAAGAGAACTACACGTTGTCTGTACTTATGACAACAGATGCTTTTTTTTATATCTATAATTGTAATTTATTTATAATTGTATTTTTTTTATATATCTATAATTGTAATTTTTTTTATAATTGTAATTTAAAACATTTTAAGAACTATTTGTCTTGTTCTGGTCTCCTGTCAAAAAATAGACAACGGGTGTGTGATCGGCTCATGGCTGATCTGGGTCTGTACTCGAGACCACAGATTCTTTTTTTGCATCTGTAATTGTATCTTAAAATGATATTCAAATTTAAGAACTATTTGTGTTGTTCTCCTAGATTTAGGATTGTTCTAGTCTTCTGTCAATTGTTGTGCTACGTTAGGGGTGTAAATAAATTGGCGTATAAAGTCAACAAGCGTGTGATCGGCTCAGCGCCGATGTGGGTTTCACATCACAGATTCAATTGTGTTTTAAAACTAGCTAAGGCGACAGACAATGACATTCCATCTCGGCTACAGGACATCTGTAACATCTGTGGTGTCTGTAGGCCACGGTTATCTTTTACCATCAGGAGAGCCGTTTGCTTTTACGGTAGATAGGGATAAATTAATTTACATTCTAAAAATAGTTTGTATTAATAAATAATCATGTAATCAAAACAGTGTATAAATAGTAAGTAAATAATTATAATCACTAATTTGATTAATACCTATTAAAATATTTGCACACCACAAGTTGGTAGAATATATTGGAACGCCTAAGTAATTTTATAACATCTTTGTAACACCCATATTCCGCAAACATATTTTTTTCTTTTCTTTTCTTGTTCCCCTCACAAAGAAAATTATGAATATTGATTTTTACATATGAATGGTTTCTCCTAAGAAAAACTTATACGACGAAAAATAATTAGCAAAATTGACCCACATGTTCATGAATAAACAATGAAAATTTGGATCCTTTTTATAAACTTAGATCCAATTTCACCAAACTCGGATAAGTTTTACTCCAAGTGTAAAAAAATACATTTCTCAACTGTTTATTAATAGATTAAGAAGTTACACTGGAGATAAGAGTTATCCTGACGATTTTGAGAGAATAAGGACTAATACTAGGGATAGGCCTGTAAAGTCCTTTTTACGGGCGAAGATTTTACGTGATTACGTCTTTTTCTCGGTAGAATATTTATTGATATGAATATTATTAAATTGCACAATAGGAACAAGGAATTAAATGAAAATAAGAAATGCAAAAATTTTAACTATAGAAATATATTTTGTTTACTAAAACATTGTACCGGTCCGGCGGGCCTCTCTCTCGTTCGGTGACTCATCGTAACAGACGTGAGCGGGCGTTACACCTTTTTTAAGAGTGACTCCGAGCCACAACCTAATTTAAGACGTTATCACGTCAAAACTTACATTCGCTTTTATAACATTAGTAAGGATGGTAAGACCTAAAACGTGTTTCGATTAAGAATTAATTGTCTTCTTCTAATCGTCTGCCAATAATTGGAATGGGCGTGATTTAAAAAGTGGCATATAAAGACAGCGGGCGTGATCGGCTCACAGCTGTATGATTACTCTCGAAGCTCGATTCATACAATATTGGAAATTGGAATCGAATCTGTCATTTTAGGTACTCTTGAACATAATACTGGCGAATTATTAACATTTAGTTACTAGTTAACAACTATTTTATCAGATTCGTTGAATTTATATGTAACTGAATGTTAATAATCCGCTAGTACTGTGTTCAAAAATACCTATACTGACATATGAGATTTTAATTTCTAATTCACATGTTATCGAGATTCAAGAGTAGCCCTACTGATCTGGGTTTGAACACCAAGATCCCACCCTAAGCTGAGGTACGGTCTCACAGGAGACACCCTTAGGAAGGGGGGTCCCAGGCCCCACCCAAAATTCAATCTCTGGCTGAGCACTCTGCTCGCCCACTAGCCCGGTGACGCTGTAAAAGTCTATAGACGTACACAACATTAGTCATTTCAAAAACAAAAAATGGGTTTGAACTTCAGACAACAGTAGGGTTACTCTTGAACCTCGATTCATGTAATGTTAGAATCGGATATATCTTTTTAGGTCTTGAACACAATACTAAATAATTTAATTTTAAATATTTAGGTAATAATAAACAATACATTATGTTGCCAGATTCGTTGAATTCATTTGTGACTAAATGTTAACAATCAGCTAGTACTGTGTTCAAGAGTACCTCAAATGACTTAAAACGATTCTAACCTTCAATTCGAATGACATCGAGATTCAAGGGTAACCCTACTGCTCCAACCTCAATCAGTTGTATTCTAAAATTAAATTCAAACTTAAGAAGAGTTTTGATTAGGAACTATTTGTAAAAAAAGTATCTTCCCACCCATATCTCTGAAGAGGTAGGCAGAGGCACAATCAGGGCACCCACGACTAGCCGAAGGCACTAATTTCCACAATGTGATAGATAGCAAGCTTATCGCCAACCGCGCAATCCCGAGCATCATTTTTTTAAATTAGAAAATTGAAAATTTTTTTTGTTGTCCGACCCGGGAATCGACCTCAGGACCTCATGCAGACAAGTCCAACACCTGGTCCGCTAGACCACAGACGCGGTACTGTCGTTTTCTAAACTGCTGTTTGATGGGCGATAAATTAGCGTATAAAGAAAACAGACGGATGATCGGTTCATCTGTAGGGTTAGTCTCGAAGCTCGATTCATGCATTATTAGAAATTGGAATCGAATATGTCATTTTAGGTGCTCTTGAACACAATACTGGCCAATTATTACATTTAGTTAATAGTAAATAGTAAATTATTTTATCCTATTCGTTGAATTTATTTGTAACTTAACGTTAATAATCCCCTAATTCTGTGTTCACAAGTACCTAAAGCAGAGGTTCCCAAACTTATTTCATGTAACGCCCACTTTGAAAATCACTTGTTTTGTAGCGCCCCCCCCTCGTTTTTTTCTTGTCAATAACCTCAATAACATATTTGTTGCGCCTAGTTTAAAAAAAAACATTTGTTTCAAGATTTATACCGCCCCCCTCTAGGCTTCCAGCGCCCACAAGGGGGCGTTATCGCCCACTTTGGGAAAGGCTGACCTAAAGTGACATATACGATTCCAATTTCCAATTCGCATGATATCGAGATTCAAGAGTAACCCTACTGATCTGAGTTTGTACTTGGTAGGTCCTTGAGGTTATAGATGAAATCAGATTTTAAAATGGTACTCAAACTTGAGAGATTTTGATTAAGAATTAACTGTAATGTTCCGGTGTCAAAATCCCTTGACGTGGCAAAAGGAATTCTTAAGTCAAAGAACCTGTAAATATCACCGTAATTCACATCCCTTTGTAACCGAATCGCGCAACCGGTTCAAAGCATCTTCGGTTATTTGTTACACACGGTCCATCTAGCAAGAGGCGCACTGATACATTGGCGACCATTTAGTCCTTTCTTACCTCTAATACTTTGTAACGGGTGCTCGTTTCAAAGAAACAGAGAGCTTTTTTAATTTTACAGGTTTTATTTGTTTTAGCATCGTATGTACAATGTTTGTTCGGATGGAAACTTGTAACTCAATTTTAAGTAGATAACTTCAACTGGTTGAGCTGAAATGTTGAATACTCGTTTAGTTTGGATGATACGTATGGTTATTTATAACGTATAGTAACCTCTCTTCTAATGATATCATAACATATAATAATATAAGTAATCGCCTCTGTGGTCTAGCAGTTCAGTTGCTGGACTTGGCTGCATGAGGTCCCGGTTTCGAATTCCGGGTCGGGCAACAAAAAGAAAATTGGGTTTTTCAAAATTTTCTAATAAAAAACATTGCTCGGGATTGGATATATGTGCCCGGTTGGTGATAGGCTTGCCACCTATCACATTGTGAGACTTAGTGTCTTCGGCTAGTCATGGGTACCTGGTTGTGCCTCTGCCTAGCTCTTGGGGGATAAGGGTGTGAAGATACTATACTACTATACTGTCATAATAACAAACAACGAGGTTAGTTTTTGACCCGACACCAAAAAGGATTATATTATCCATTGGACTCTATGTTATTTGTATGTTCTGCGATTGCTCAGTTAGTAATGAACAGATTTTGATAGTGTTTATTGTTATTAGGTACTAGAATAAATTTAATAATCACCGAGAGCTGGAAATGAAAATTTCCATCACAAAAGAGCCTGCCATCATAGGGAATCGAATCCGAGTTCTGTCTCGAGAGAGTGGAGTTAGGCATGTACGCTAGCCCCTCGACCAAAAAAAGGCGAGGTGTTGAATGGCATGAAAGTGTTAAAAAAAGAGGTATTTTGCCAGTTTGTAAATACATTTTCATGCAACAGCCGACGGTTGTAGACAAATTCTACACGGCAAGCTTAACGCAAGTTTTGTATTTAACATTTAAGGGCCAGCGGCGCCAGTATTTACATATATGGACCGTGTAATGTATGTCCGTTTTAACCGTTACTGCGACTAAGTGAACACAATTAGACATTAAGTGCATTTCATGTAATACTATGGATACATAACGTACCTTCGTACAACTTGTATTATAGCTTTTAAGGTTGTAGATAAAAAGTTTTTAATTTGATTCTCAAATTTTTAAACACTACTATCTAATATATGTACGTATCTTAATATAAATAATTCTTGTGTCCGTGTTTTTGTCACTGAACTCCTTCTAGACGACAGGACCGATTTGGATGAATTTTTTTGTGTATCCGAGAATGGTTTAGATTACCATTTTGGTCTACTTGAAAATGTTTTTTTAATTATTTTTTTAATAACAATTAGTTGTTGATTTTGGAATGTTTCATATTGGGTCCGACAGACTGCGCTACTGCGCGTTAATGCCAAGCGATACGAAGTTTGCTGGGTCAGCTAGTATAGTTACTCGTATATTGTTTGAAATGCGATTAATCGGCAATTCACAAAATCGATTTTAATGATTAGAAAAGGCAGCCAAGTCATGATTTCGAGGTGGTCCCATATTAGTTTTATCATAATTCGACTAGTGGTTTTTGAGTTATGCTTAATA
>NJDC01004763.1:23325-38369 GCA_002245475.1 Calephelis virginiensis
CTAGTAAGTTGCTGCGCAACAGTCTGCCGGTGGTATTATTAGTAATGACTCATTTAAACCATGCTCACTATTAACGAGGTATCAGATACTTACATATTACATAAATAGTCTTGGACTAGGAAAAACAATGGTAAGTTTAAATAATAATAAATAAATAACCCCGGGCAAGTCATAAAAATTAAATCTAACCCTAAAGGATGCAAATTATATGCTTGTTAGTCAACGATACTAATTCATAGAAAATACCTAATTAGGTACTAGAATAAATTTAATAATCACCGAGAGCTGGAAATGAAAATTTCCATCACAAAAGAGCCTGCCATCATAGGGAATCGAATCCGAGTTCTGTCTCGAGAGAGTGGAGTTAGGCATGTACGCTAGCCCCTCGACCAAAAAAGGCGAGGTGTTTAATGGCATGAAAGTGTTAAAAAAGAGGTATTTTGCCAGTTTGTAAATACATTTTCATGCAACAGCTGACGGTTGTAGACAAATTCTACACGGCAAGCTTAAAGCAAGTTTTGTATTTAACATTTAAGGGCCAGCGGCGCCAGTATTTACATATATGGACCGTGTAATGTATGTCCGTCTTAACCGTTACTGCGGCTAAGTGAACACAATTAGACATTAAGTGCATTTCATGTAATACTATGGATACATAAGGTACCTTCGTATGACGTGTATTATAGCTTTTAAGGTTGTAGATACAAAAAGTTTTTGGTTCGATTCTTAAATTTTTAAACACTACTATCTAATATATGTACGTATCTTAATATAAATAATTCTTGTGTTCGGGTTTTTGTCACTGAACTCCTTCTAGACGACAGGACCGATTTGGATGATTTTTTTGTGTATTCGAGAATGGTTTAGATTAACATTTTGGTCCCCTTGAAAATGTTTTTTTAATTATTTTTTTAATAACAATTAGTTGTTGATTTTGGAATGTTTCATATTGGGTCCGACAGACTGCGCTACTGCGCCTTAATGTCAAGCGATACGAAGTTTGCTGGGTCAGCTTGTATAGTTATATTATTAGTATATTGTTTGAAATGCGATTAATCGGCAATTCACAAAATCGATTTTAATGATTAGAAAAGGCAGCCAAGTCATGATTTCGAGGTGGTCCCATATTAATTTTATCATAATTCGACTAGTGGTTTTTGAGTTATGCTTAATAATGCACACACGTTTTTCTATCATAACGATACAATTAATAGTGATGAGAGGGATGTTTATAAAATTATGAATTATTGTATTCGAAAAAAATATGTTTAAGTCGCGATGTTACTTGATAAAATGGTTGGAGTCGGTTTTGTAGTTTCACTACACTTAATTATTTCTTGATTGATATGCATAATTTTTCCCTTGGAATATGGAGTCATTCTTTGATGATTTTTATTAAATGCACTAGCTGACCCGACAGACGTTGTTCTGCTATATTTTTAATGTGATTTTAGTAGAAAAAATGGGATAAGTCACCTTTATCACTTAGGGGTATGAAAAATGGATATTGGCCGATTTTCAAACCTACTGTATATGCTCACAAAATTTCATGAGAATCTTTCAAGCCTTTTTGGAGGAATACGGGAACGAACTTTGTGACACGAGAATTTTATAACCAAATATTTTTGACTGTCAATTCAAACATGAAATTCATATCCCCGAAGAGGTAGGCAGAGGCACAACCAGGGTACCCACGACTAGCCGAAGATAATAAGTCCCACAATGTGATAGGTGGAAAGCCTATCGCCAACCGGGCACATATCCTTTCCCGAGCAACATTTTTTTTATTAGAAAATTGGAAAAACCCAATTTCCTTTTTTTGCCCGACCCGGGATTCGAACCCTGGACCTCATGCAGTCTAGTCCAACAACTGAACCGCTAGACCACAGAGGCGAGACAGAGGAGAACATGAAAACATGTATCGAATTATATAAACGCACCTTGACTTTGATTTTTGTTATTGCAAAGTTAAACTAAAAAGAATCCACGACTATTCGTATCTCAGAATCTTATTTTCTCTAAACAAGGTAAACTTAACATTTAACATCATTGCCCTGTACTTTCTAACATATTTAATAGATGGCTTGACAATATTGATATTCCTTTACAAACGAAGGATCTTTCGATATCCGCCGAAGTTTGTCTGGAGAGCCTCCTGCAATCGGGAATTGCACATCCGGTTCCTGTCTAACTTTCATATTTAAATGGTGAGCAATTTATCTCCGTTATTTTTCTTCGTACAGCTCGTAAGAGACGATTATAGGTTAAAAAAGGTCATACCCAACAAGGCCACAAATGGCACACATCAGCTTTACTGAAAAGTTCACAACTTTAGATAATTTCCTGCCGCGATGATGTCAGTACTTGAAACTATCGTGTTTCGATCCGGAAGGTAGGTTACTGTCAGAACTGTTATCCGATGCTTATTATTAGTCGCATGTACGTATTTTTTTTAAATATCTTCAAGTAAGTCAGTAAGGATATTCACAACCATATCAGGGTAGGCACAGGCACCACCAGGGCACCCACGACTACCGAAAACACTAAGTCTTGCAATGTGATAGGTGGCAAGCCTATAGCTAAAGGAATACATATCTAATCCCTGGCAACGTTATTTTTATTTGAAAATTGAAAACATACAACTTATAACTTTTTTGTTGTCCGACCCGGAGATCATTCCGGGACCTAAAGAAGTCAAGTCCGACACCAGACTGCTAGATCACAGAGGCGAATAAATTAAATGCCTGCCTTTTTTGTACAAAAGTCACTATTCTACATTTTTAATATAAATACAGATATTTATAAAAGCCAAATCGTTCTGCAGCATGCCTGTATTGTGTTTGCATATCACCAAAGTAGCTATTAGAGGCATGTAACAGAGATCCTTATAGGGGGGAAATGGAGTTAAGTGATGTGTCAGCAGCTCTCGAGCTGGAGGGAGATAGTGCACGCCTCGACGCCGACACACATTCCAACGTATAAGTATTATACCGTCAATACACGTTCAGATTCTTTGAAATTGAATACTAGCCGTTTACACACGTCGTCGTCACTGTAGAATACATTTTTGTATACAATTTCTTCACCATTATAGTCCTTTAAGGCTTTTTTATGATATTGGAATTCAAACAAACAGACGGATTTCCTGATGGTAAGAAATTTACGCCTTCTAGAGACACCAAAGGTGGTAATGATGCGTTGCCAACCTGAAGTCGTGATGTTAGGCCTCGAGCAAAAGTAAGTTTGGCGGCTACCTTATCCTCTGAACTGGAACACGTCAACGGTAAGCATTGACGTTATGGCGGCAGGAATAGGTACGCCTTACGTATCCGGGCGAGTCAGTGTGAAACTCTACCACATAGTCAGATGTGATAGTGCTAGTAACGGTAAGCCTATGCTCGCCTTTTATGAGCTGCCTGGCAGTAAGCCGGTTGATCTATTCTGCAAAGGAGACTGGATCAACATGGAGAAGGATTGATTTGATAGGGAAGAGTTGATTTTGTTATAAAGTAGTTTATGTTTTAACTCGGATTTTTAACGGCATTAAAATTATATCAAAATCGGTGTAGCGGTTTAGGTGTGAAAGCGTAAAAGACAGACTTTCTTAATCAGGATTAAGCTCTAACGTTTGCATGTTACTAACTTATTAAGTTGAATATTCACAATTTCAGTAGATTTAGGTCTAGATTCTATAAGATGGTGCACTCTAACATTCTGGCGATTTGGGTTCGATTTCTACCTGGGGTATTTGTTTTTCATGATCTATTATCTGCTGTTTTTATGTATTTTAATATAAAAAAGCGAATAACTAGGCGGCTCTGCTCATGTTAAGAAATAAACATTACCCGTAGACAACATAAATGCCATTAAAGACTTATCTTATGGCCATGTGTCAATCTACCGACTATCCTAGCTACTAAAACGAAACACGACTATGGCGAGCACTGACGGCGATGGTACCAATCTGGATGAACTACTGCGCAAAGCCATATTATAAGACTTAGTAACATTGATAGTTGTAGTGATAGAAGAGGTCAAAGAATTCTAACACATAATTTGGCCTCAAGTAGCTAAAATGTACCTTATTTTTATTTTAGCACTTGCCCTGTGCTTGGGATAAAGGAATTAAAAATTTCGCCACGGGACTTGAATCCTCAGTAGCTCAATTGGTTGGAGCATTCGTCGGCTTGAGACGAAAGGTTACAGGTTCAAGTCCTGTCTAGGGCGAAATTTTTTCTTTCTTTAAAATTTATAAAATGTACCTTATTGCTGAAACGAAGTGGTCCGCAACCAAAAAAGCCTAAGTCTCAATTCAATTTACTTAGTATTCGCGAGCAACGGAAAAATATATTTCAAGATGGGATTTGACTAAGTAGCGTCGGTATGACGCTGATACCGTCTGGGCTTTGTTGTGTCACAATGTCTACGTATTGGTAGTTACTTGCTTGTTTATGTTTTTTTTACCAACATAAAACCCAGTATTTTCAGGTTCATATCCTGGAAGAGGTTGACAGAGGCACAAGTCCCACAATGTGATAGGAGGCAAACCTATCGCCACCTGGGCTCATATACAATCCCGGGTAACATTATTTTTATGTGGAAGTTCAAATTACACATTTGCTATTTGTATTTTTTGCCCGACCATGGATCGAAAGACGGTCCTCAAGAAATTAAGTCCGATGCCGGATCGCTAGAATACAAAAGTTATATATAATCTATACGTATAGTTAAATAAGATAGGTGTTATTCGCTAATCGGTTATTTATAAATAAGTATCCATAAAAAAATTACATGTATAGCCTAACTTCCGAAGCAGCCATAAGGTCAACATTTTTTCATTGGTTATCAACACCGTGACCAAGACTAGATGGTAGAGATTTGCGATCACTTTGCCGGTTTCGTATCAACGCTTTCCCTAATCCTATCGTTAATACGCAGTGCTCGTGTTTTTCATGATCTAGCTCTGGCTGTAGAGAAACCCAGTAAATCACATAAACACGATGTTGAGCTTCTGGTTGGTAACGCATACAATTTTAGGAATGTATTAGAGACGTCTACTTCTTCACATTCGTCGACCAGTTTGGGTTAACCGGCTCTAAAAAGGAAAAGGTTAATATTTCGACTATATGTTTTTATTTGTATTTTTGGTGTGTTATTACTCGAATAACAATGTACCGATTATGATAGATCTTTTTTAGAAACTAGCTGTCCTGGCGAACTTTGTTCCACATTTTCAAAATGTATGGTAAAAATTAAAAATACTGAAATTTTTTTAAGGATTTCTCTTTATAAGAACCTTATTCTGTCAACAACTAACACAATACAAAAAAAAATTAGCCAATTCGGTCCTGTAGTTCGGAAGTTATGTGCTTAGCAACACATTTAGCGATTCATTTTTATGTTATACAAGATGTAGTTCATAATTCTGAGATGGGCTCTAAAACCCAAAAACCACTATTAGGATGTTGGCACAACTCGGAACCATTAACCATAAACAAAAAATGATTATCAAATCGCGACTAAGTAATGAAATAATTGGATTCGGGTTTTTGTAGTTTCACTACCTTTTTTTTACTTTTTTTTTGTTACTATACTACCTTTTAACTATTTAAGTAGGGTAATATTGGGGAGATTTACTAAACATTCACGAAACATTCTCAAAATCTGGAAACGTGTTTGGTTCCTAACTTTCCATCTCGCACTTCACTTGATATTGATTGCCCCCTCCCCCCTTTCTCAATTTACCTTGTATGTGCCGATATCATAGAACACTGCTGTTAATTGCGCACACAGGGTGAAATCTTTTTAGCAAGCAACTTAACACCAGTAAAAGTAACCTTTGCCTGACAAGAGTATGAATTTTTGCTTCTTTGAAGAAGAAATTGTTGCTAATCTAAATCATACCATCCCTTACCATGCCTAATTGCTAACATCTCCCATTTCCCATCATATTTATATATTTAATACTTTCCATTAGCGCGTGGTTAAACTTTTAAACTTTCGTATTTTTTAACCTCCGACGGAAAAAGAGGGATTGTAAGTTTGACATTTCTGTGTACGTATTTTTTTTGTTTTAAACTGACGTGATGGAGATGGTTCTTAGCTACATTAGAAATGGGTTTTGGAGAGGGTAAGATTCCTTTTATTTAATTTTTTGACGTCTTAAATTAGGTTGTGGCTCGGAGTCAATCTTGAAAAAGTGTAACGCCCGCTCACGTCTGTTACGATGATTCACCGAACGAGAGAGTACAATGTTTTAGTAAACAAAATATATGTCTATAGTTAAAAGTTGTGTATTTCTTATTTTCATTCAATTCCTTGTTCCTATTGTGCAATTTAATAATATTCATATCAATAAATATTCTACCGAGAAAAAGACGTTGTCACGTAAAATCTTCACCCGTAAAACCGACTTTACAGGCAACAATTTTTTTACTATAAACGTAGGATTATAAGTCACAAGTCACAACCATTTTAGCCCTGGTGATGCTTTAAAAACGAAACGGCAGGTATATAACAATAAACTTTAATTAATACGTAAGTAATTAATACGTTCTCCCCCGTGTTGGTCCGGGCTTCTTTGCAGAATAGAACATCTGCCTATCCGCCAGGCAGCTCATAAAAGGCGAGCATAGGCTTACCGTCACTAACACCGTGACATCTGACAAGGTGGTAGAGTTTCGCAATGACTCACCTGGATTGGTACCACCGCCTTACCTATTCTTGCCGCCATAACGTCATTACGTGTTCCAGTTTGGAGGGTAAGGTAGCCGGTAAACTTACTTTTGCTAGAGGGCTAACATCCCGGCCTCAGGTTGGCAACGCACCATTACCACCTTTGGTGTCTCTACGCGGCGTGAATTTCTTACTATCAGGAAATCCAGCTGCTTGTTTGCCTTCAAATATCTTTAAAAAAATTTAAAAAAAGTAAAAATAGTTCTTTATTTGTCAATAGTTAAGAGAACAAGCGCAAGCTCTAAGAAATAAAAAAAAATCATTTAAATTTTCTACTCGATATCGAAACTTTCAACTATATTTTTTACCGGGCCGAGTTTTTAAATAATATAAGATTAATAACATTCAAAGTCTGAACTAATTGCACTGGGCCAGTAGTTAACAACGTGTCAATAAACGAAGCCTTCATCTTGCATATTAAATAGGTATAGGAGCATGTGTTTTGTAGTAGGGAAAATTGAAAAGCTTTTAAAATATGCGAAAACATTCGCCTCTACCATTTTGTCAACACAATGGCTAGGTATAGTAAAATTAAATGATTTCTGCTTCGAATACAATAGGGACGATTGGTATCAGGTGTATACGTGTGACTATTACCTATAACCTAACACATTGTTGTTCCCCGTAATGTATTGTTTCAATATGCGGTAACTATCACATCGGCAAATATCGCCTTTGCCTTCACACGTATTTATCCGAAAATATTTTTATACGTACGATTTTATTGGTTCCTCGTGACTTTTAGACCTGTATGGGAATTGGTCACGCGTGAGAATGTGCCAGTTTCCTCTATATTTGTTTAGAACCGCCGCATGACAAGCCACATTAATTTTTTGGTGAATTTCAGATATTTCGTTCTCTAACGTTCGATGGGTTAGTGTCGGGGCTTATTCCGAAACTAGCATTAAATTTGAAACGGTTTGCTTATACAGTTAATATGAATAGTTATTATCAGAGACGTTAGTACTTATAAGTTTATCTAGGCCTTATGGACATACTATTATTAACTCTTTATTGTACACAACTGATATTAGATACAAAAAATACTTAAAAGTAAAAAGAAAAACAAAGTTAACGACGAGCTTATCTCTAATAAAAGAAATTTCTTCCAGCCAACCCGTAAAAGGAAAGTACTAAATGAAATAAGTAGACTTAGTGTTCAGATAAATAAACTACTAAATATATACTATTGAATGAACTAAAACACATAAAATTAAAAAAAATCAACAAAACAGATAAACAAAATTGAACTAAACAAATACCTAAAATAAAATTATATGAACGAATTGAGAGTCTTAGCTATGGCAAAGAAATGCTCTTTTAGATGTTTCTTTAAAGAATCAAGAGTTTCAAAGCCACAAATTACATAAGGTAAGGAGTTCCACAACCTTACAGCATGGACTGTGAATGAATGAGAATATGCAGCAGAATGACTAGAAGGGTATCGCAACAGAGTACGTACATTTGAACGACAAGGTGAATCAGGAGAATGTAAGAATTTAAATGAGTTACGAAGGTAATTAGGAGAAACCATACCTAATTTTCTCTTGGCAAACAAGCTAACAGATTTCCTGATGATAAGAAATTCACTTTGCCTAGAGACACCAAAGGTGGTAAGGGTAAGAGAAGGCCTTAGGCCTCAAGCTGGAGTAAGTTTACCGGTTACCTTATCCTCCGCACCGGACCACAAGAAGCACTAAAATCGGTTCGCTATTGGCCGAGATTGCTAAACAAACATACAAAAAAGCACAGTCAAATTGACAACCTCTTCTTTTTTGCAGCTGGTTAAAAATGGCTATATTTCAGAGGGATAAAAGAAGCTTTATGACTAATTCAGTGAAAATAAGATATGCCAAGGTATTTCGGTACGATATTGCTTTTTTACAGAAATAGCTTAGTCACAATATCTAGCCAGTTGTATTAATCTGCTATTCCTGTGTTATTATTTGGTCTGCAAATATTTTAGTGAAATGAAATACGAATTTAGTTGTAGAATAAATTGAATATTTATTTCTGTTGCTTAATGTTTATCATGTAGAGATGCAGGACTATCTATGAAAGCAATGTCTGTAGCCTTCATTGCTATCTATGTTATGAGATAGATTTTTAGGCTGTAAATAAATTATTAAGTGAAATGGCCAAATACGAGTCAGGGTTTGAGGGGTTCCTTAACAGTAAATAATAATTATGGATCCATAGTATTTATAAAAATTACAAAATTATACTTAATGTTTATTTATTTACGTATACATATTTTTTTCGCTTACATTTTTAAATAGGTACGTGTTTGTAAGAATAGTAATTTAAAATTAAATTACTCGTTTTATATCTACAAAATGTATATTTAAAATAATAATATTAGTAGATAAACCCTAGTAATTTTTGTTTTGAGAGGAGTGAAGAAAAAATTTAGAAAAAAAAATATCATGTCCATATTCCCGAAGAGGTAGGCACAAGCACAACCAGGGCAAACACGACTAGCCGAAGACATTAAGTCCCACAAAATGATAGGTAGCAAGCCAATCGCCAACCGGGCACACATCCAATCGGCCACCGGGTCTCGACTAGGGGATTGAACCCCGAACCTCAAGAAGTCAAATCCGACAACAGACCGCTAGAACACAAAGGCAAAAAATTGTAGAAATTATTTTGAAAACTCAAAAACTAGTAATTCATGTCTTCAGAGGTTGTTCCGCTCGAGCATTTAGATCATCTAAAGTTGTTCTACATGTATACAAATTTGACCATATTAGATTAAATTACCTAATTAATAATGCGTTTCTGTAGCGAATTACTTTAAAATAATTAAAATGAAGATGAAAAGGAGTTCGCCCGGCCAATTAGTTATTAATCGATTCCAAGAAAGCACTTACTTACTTACTTAAACATACTTACTTCACTTACAAGATAGTATGTAGCGTAATAATAATTATTGTCACAAGTATTAAATACATATAAACAAATAAATATAAATACGCCTGGACAAGTTACACGAATTGAATCTAACCCCAAAGTAAACAAATTATATGATTCTGTTATGGGGGTAAGTCAACGATTCTGATATATGGAAATACTTAAATAGATACCAGAATATATTTAATAAACGCCCAGACCCGGAAATGCAGATATCTAAATATTCATCACACAAATGCCTGCCCCCTTCGGAAATGGAAACCTAGCCTCGCGGTCGGTTAGTGTAGTTAGACGTGTACTATAGCCACACGACCAGCGAGGCGGTAACATACTCGTATATTATTAAGTTCTGTACAATACTATAATTAAGGCCACACGACGATACGATAGCATAATTCCCAAATTAAAATTTGGCTAAATTACTTCTTATTACATCAGCTTCCTGACAGCGAGAGTCCAGCCATTTCAGAGATTAGCCGAAACTAGACACACAAAAATTATTAAAAATGTTATTACACGTTTATAACACACCTGTACTAAAAAGCAGTTACTTTAATGTTACAAACAGACTCTTTAATTTTTTTTATTTGTACAGATGTATAAACATTAGCCGTCTTATTTATAAACATGGACTAAAGTCGGTGTAAAATTAAGTTGATATTATAGTCTGTATCACATTGCAATAAGGACTACCATTCTTGGTTAGACCTTGGAGTAATTTACGCTGCGTTTATTAATTAGACAGATATAGTATAGTTTACTGAAGTACAAGCTCTGTAAAATAGTATTTCCTAAAATGTATACAAATTGAGCAGCAAAATTGAAAATCTCATTGGATACCAGGTAAGTGTTATATTTTTATTTTGTGCGAAGGCGTATCTTTGTACACAAGATACGTCTTTTCCCAGTCATATTAAATTTACTGTGACGTCATAAAGCGAGCATTCCGCATATGAAGAAAGTGCTAGAAATATGATCAAATAAGTTAAATCTAGAAATTTATATGCTCTCAGAACTCAGTACCAAAAAAACAACAATATACCAATATTCCATGAGTTATCACAGTCCTTACGAAACAGCTTTTAAGAGGCAAAGGTCGTTTTGTTTCTTACTAACACCATGATGAAGACCAGCTATTCTAACCTCAGGACCGGACAATGATACTGACATTATGGTAGCATAAATAGATAAGGTGATACATTCTTACTCGGGTTCATCGGTCGCTGCATAGCATTCTATCAAGTGGGATTATTAAATAATTTATTGGCAATTAACTATTTAGCATATGCTTGCTTTTTGCGAACTGATAGGCAGGTATGTAGATACTATTATACACAGAGACCGATATAGACACGTAAAAATTGTACATTAGGTCTCACACCCCGGCTATAGGATAGAGGACGTATGGTATCTTTAGGTCGCGGCTGTGTTCTAACATCAGGATAGACGAGTGCTCGTCCGCTACTATATCCCATTAAAAAATGAAGTAATTTTCTTTTACGAGTAAAGTAGTTTTAGGCTGCCGTGTAAAAAATACAGACTCATTCATTATTCATAAAAAAAGCCTATTCTCGTCATGGGATAATACCAAATGTTTAGTACTAGCACATTTAATTAGCATTTGTTCGCAAAACAAAAGTATTTTGTTTGAGGTTTTCTTAAAGAAGATGTTGAGCTTAATACAAAATTTTTCATTGTATTCATTTATTATTTTATTATTTTTCTTGTTTGGGTACCAATAATAATACTAGTGAATATGTACAATTTATACAAATGGCGAGCTTATCTCAAAAAGAGATTTCTTCCAGCAAAACCAAAATTATGGTGAATGTTTGAAAACATATAGAATATAACCTTTTACAATTATTTAAGCTATTTGAATAAATTATAATGCCTAAATAAATAATACTAAGCGTAAATGATATTCGGGGAAGCAGCAAAATTATCACCATGGTTAACCCGTACCAACGCAATATTTATAAGTAAGTCACATGAAATGCGTAGCTTTAAATATTTCATATTCATAAACATGTGATCAAAGTTGCTTAAAAATAAATCGTGTATAATCTAGCCTTAAGGCTCCCTGAATAAAGGAGCCCATACTTATTATCCGACACGTTACGGATACAAAGGGGATAGTCTAGCGCGTTTTTTTGATTTATTGTTATTATTGCAATATATTAAGTATATTTCAAACCAGTTACCAAATAACTAGATGTCTAGGTTTGCTTTCTATTTAGTAGCAATATTATTGATAAATAGAGTTTAATTTGACATATTTTAAAATGAACTTATTTTTAAACAAAAATATTTTGTTTTTTGCAATTTTGTTACTAAGTAATCTGACCTTGTTTGGAAATTTATTAATGTTGTATTTTAATTATTATATGCTTTAATTATTATTTTAGTACACGTTTCATAGCTTCATAAATATAAAAATAATCACGTCAATTAAAACCGACTTCAAAACTAAAAAGTAAAAAATAATAAAGAATTAATTTTAATTATATATTACCTATTACTTATATTATGTGCTATTTGTTAAAGGGTAGGTATAGTTAAATTGGATTGGCACCGACTTCAAACCTATTAGTTAATAGCACATATAGGTAGTATATAATTAATATTAAATCTTTATTATTCTTTACTTTTTAGTTTTGAAAGCGGTTATTAATATTTAAAAACCCGAGTAAACGTGCAATACACATACTATACAATTATTAAATAAAAATTTTAAAAATCAATGTGGCTAAGAACCGTGTGTATTAAAATTACTTTAAAAAAACTGCGTGTTTGTGCGTTAGTCTTTTCTTAGCAAGTGTCAAGAGTCCAAATGAATTGTTAATTGATAATGAAAAGATAATTATTAATAAGGAATAAAATTATTTTTAAACAATTCACATTAAAACACTTTTTGGCTTGATGATTTGGTTTTGAGAAAGCAATGTTCTTGAAAAATCACGACATTGTGCCTAAGAAATGAAACGTATTTTAAGTTATGGGGGAAATTTTAAAATCAAAAAGACCTAGTTGAAATAGCAATATGTTATATTAAGCAAATATTTTACGGTTATGCTTTCGCTATACCACTCTTATAAGGGGCACGTGCTTAACACGCCCGTAAAACCATGCTTAGAATATAACATGAATGTAATTACTTAACTTTACTGAACCTCCGTAATACTAAACCTATTAAACGTGTATCAAAAGATACTTGGCTAAAGTAACTTTAAGCTTCAATGAACACAAGGAAGTTGAAATAAAGGTATATTCCCCTTAATTATATGCGCCACATTTACACAAACTGTACATAGTGTAAACAAACTATACTGCATTTATATTTTGTAAAATTTACTTTGTTTATTTATTAGATTGGTCATTAAATTCTCCTTTTTTAATCATACTGAACATAAAAGAACTATATAAAATTTGGTAACCGTCTTCGCAGAAGGCCATCATCGTGAACGAATATTTGTCCAAACTCTAAACAAATACCATCAGATCTAATACTGTATTCACCTGATACAGCTCCAGTCGACTTTTTTCCATTCCTAAACTCAGATGACAACTTCATAGCATCCGTTTTCACGAAAACGGATTTGAGTTTAGGCAAGAACTAAACTCTAATCCGGAAACGGCGTTTAAAAAATGTTCTGATGATTGGATATACGTTGGCGTAAGTGTATCATTTCTGGAGGAGCACACTTTGAATGTGGTAAAATAAATGTTAATCAATAACAAAGAGTTTGAGAACAATTGAACTTTTCCCGATACCTTTTTGACCCAGCATATTGCTAATTTTTTGTAAAACGTTTCTAAAAAATTTACAAAATATGATATTGCTAGTTTTTTTGGATTTGTAAATGTTTTTAATTTGATTTGTTATAAATTATTTGTTTCATATAATCACAATACATAGTTTTTTAAAAGTGGATATTCGAAGAATAAATATTTCAGCGATGCGAACAATAATCGTCCCTTTGAGTATTATAATCCTATCCATTCAAAGCCTGTATCTATAGGGTTAGTGAATTATGTCAGAATTGCAGTCAAGTATATAATAAATTGACGCAAAATCCATGCTATATTTTTATCCAGCTGCAGGAAATATTTGGTAATTACAAATATTACATATTCTATAAAATACTTTATTTATTACTATTACAAATTTCAAACAAACTGTAACTCTATCAACCGACTCCAAACAAAAGGAGAAGGTTCGAATGTATGTTTTTTTTAGAAAGTTAGGCCATGATTCCGAGGTTTCATATTAATTTTTTCGTTTTTCGACTAGAGTTTTTGATGTCGTAATTAATAATTCTTATTTTTTATTTATGTTTATCTATCCTTATCATTGACGGGTTTTGTTTATTCATATTGACAATTTTTTTGCATTATTTAGTAGATAACTACTACTTAAGGCTACTTAGAATGTAAATGAAATTTATGTGGGACCATTTCAGAAACAATTACTATCTTTCGGGAAAATAATGATCATATTGCGACGTGGTACGCAATGAAATAGGTAGTTGGGGTTTCTAAATTGATTTTATGTTATCGCTGTCTTCTTTCAATACAAGCGCTAGAAAGAGACAAAACACATTAAGGGGCCATGTATGCTAAAATACGTCAGCAATATACTATTTTTTTCATACAAAGCAATTATGGATCTTGGTGACAAAAATACACAAGATTAACATTAGTATGCTTTATAAGACTAGTGTTTCCAAAACACGATTCATTTCACTTTACTCGATAGAAAAAAATCAAAAAGTTAACCCTTTTTTGAAAGCAAAACCCGTCTGTCTACTTCAATTATGTAAATATCGACACTAGATTTAACATAAACATAGATAAGTATTATACCTAAAAGATAACTGTTTCAGTTTTTATATTTTTTTTCAAATTACTTTTATAGTGTCAAAAATAGTGATTTGGCGCTTAAGACATTTACTTTAGAGCGCAATATTTCATAGTAATCATGGAACTGGGGAGTGCGCTGACTGGCTCTTCTGGCTGACTAAGTATGGGGCCTTAAGCATTGTCATTGGTTTTTAAGCGTCATCGTAGATATCACGCTTTACCATGAGTTAGTATAGAGTACATTGTTTTGGTTTCAAAATTTAGTGATCTTAGTTACCAATAGAGGCGCTGTTCAAAGTTTTCATACACATAAATGACGTGGACGGCAGCGAGTATAGTAAGCTCGACAAGCCATAAACTCATGGTAGGGGCTCTGATGTTTAGAAAAATCAATCGTATTAAGTTAATCGTAAACGGCTAACAATCCTGAGTAACTGGATATGTCTAAAATGTCCAACCTCTTTTGTTTTTAGTATCTTCACGCCCATATCCCCGAAGAGGTAGGCAGAGGTACAACCAAGGCACCCACGACT
>NJDC01004766.1:3986-15224 GCA_002245475.1 Calephelis virginiensis
ATGTAAGCAAACTACATTTTGATGTTTTACACATTTTTGTTGTTGTATGTATTAACCTACCTAAATATTGATTTAACATCTTGATAAAACCAAGTTTGCAAATAAATCAAAATGTTTTAGTGGTTTAGGAGTTCATCGCGGACATAATAACGTAATATTTAAGATTATTAAATTGTAGACTAGCTGTTTCCGTACATTAGATATTCTAGATAAAATCAGACCGGATTTCACGAAGCCATTTTTTGTAATAATATTTGCACACTGCTCACATACATTTCATAAGTATATTTAACATAGCGGTTTCGATATTCATTCACATTCATTAATTGGTAGTAGATTCCTGGGCAGCAGCTACATATATATAATAAAGACAGTATTTGACAGTTCATGTTGTGGTTCTGACATTAGCCCAGCCGGTATACTTGGAGGTCTAACACCCCAGCCACAGCGATAGTACAGCATAAGTGATAGTACCTATTACATACAGAAGTATGACTACGTACGTCAATGATCTTAGGCTATTAGAAGTTGGTTGAAGGATCATGTTACGCTAGCGTAGCCTATCTTTATTTTCAAAGTATCTGTTTATCCGCAACATCGTCAACGTAGGATAGTTTGGACAGCGAATAGTTACTTTAGTCAACTTAAACATGATTTACGTACTTTCACCCCCATTACAGTCTATTGGTGTCTAGGAAAAAAGTAGCAATTATTTATTAAAAGCGCAGTAACAGTCTAGACCTTATTATTAAATCTTAAAATACGAGGGTGGATCCAAAAGTTCGTGGCCTAACCTACATGGAGCTATGACATCTTTTTAAAATCTACCGTCATTTGTTAGTATGTACCATATTGATTTATTGTGCGCAGTTTCATTCCGATACTGCACAATATAAATTTTCTGTGATTATTTGTTTGAAGCAATTTTCAATAATGGAGAAAATTGAACACCGTGCAGTCATTAAGTACCTCAATAATACCATCGTATTCCAGTGTCAAGAAGTGGGTAGCTGAGTTTAAGCGCGGTCGCGAGAGCATTAAAGATGATCTGTAATCCATGATTGTAGCTACGAATTGCTGCCCCACCCACCTTATTCGCCGGATTTAGCCCCCTCGGATTATCATTTATTTCCAAATTTAAAAAATACTTGGTTGGCTCGAAATTTTCGACCAAAGATGAGGTGATAGTCGCAGTAAACCACTGTTTCGCCGACCTTTCGGAATCTTTTTTTTTCGAGGGGATAAACAAGTTGCAGGTCAGGTGGAAGAAGTGTGTTGAGCTAGATGGAGACTATGTCGAAAAATAAAAATAAATTTAGACCCACTTTTCTTTTATTTTCTTGGTCGGGCTTAGAACCTTTGGATCCACCTTCGTAATATTTCCAGTGAGGTCTCAAGGAAAGCGAAACTAGACCTGTAGAACGAGCAGTTTGGATAGAATGCGCAACAAATCAAACTGCAAAACATAAAGGCTCCTCAGCTTTACATTTCATAATACTAAGTTTAGGGACTTCCATAAACAATATCGATAAAAGGAACGATGTGAAAAATATCAATCTTACAAGACATGTATACGTCACAACTATTTCACTCATTGGGACAGACAGCGATGCAACTAATACTATAGTACACTCATGATTGACCATCGGTATGATATGGAGACTCAACATACATGTATATGGGATACATAATGTATTAAGTGTCCTAACATTGTTAATTAGTTTTTTATGAGACGCCAACGAGCAAGCACACAGTTCATTGTAAGAGGCAACCTCTTATATATACACCATTGTTGTTATAGGTGCATTGCTATCCTGTTGCCGGGATGTAAGGGTCGTTGTTCAAGACTGCTGACTACGGTACCCTCAGATCATGACAACAGTAAGTATAGAGGCATGAATAGGCTAGGCCGTGGATCCCTACCCGGATAAGTTGTTGCATAGCACTCTACCAGCGGTAGTCTTGTTGATATTGGCTTATTTATCCTGTGCTCGACTCTTACGAGCAGCGTGGCAAAGAGGCAAATCTACTCACCAGAGGAAATTAACGTAATATTCTTATACGTATTTTACTTTCGTAGGTGCTTACATACCTACGAATAAAACAAGGATAATACCCACGATCAACAAATTAAACAATGTTAATATTACATATACAACAGTTCTAAGTATACTAAACTAAGTAAGCCATAAAATTATTTTCAAACCGTGTTGATCAATGTCTAGTCTGTGTTTGCACTTATTAATTTGATGAATGCAAATGATATGTTATATTTGCTTCCTGATACGTTTTAAGATCATGTTCAGTTTATTTGACTAAATAAATATTGATCTCAATTATAACACAATATTTGAGTTGGTGTAACTTTCCGTGCACTTAATCTTTATCGATCTATCGATACGACTCCCACGCGAAAGTTACATCTAATCTCTATTTCAATCTGTGCTAAAAATAAGTGATTTTTGTAACTGTTGGTGTTACGTTAATAATATTATAAGCTTAAATTTGTGGGTTATGCATAAAATCTATTTTGACTGCTTTGCTGTTATCATTTATTACAAGTATACACTACAATCAGGGTAAAAAAATCTAAAACTACGTAAAATATGTGAATCGTTTGATAAGAGAATGTTATACCATATCACACAGTCGATAACGGTTTAATTGATACTGATCTTTATCCCTTAAATCTAATATTAAAACAAAGTAAGCATGAACATATCTAAGACAGGTGGGAAAAAAATACTTAGAAACACCAGATAGTAAAAAAATACGATTTTCGTACCAATATTTTAAATGCAAAAGTTTGTAAAAATGTTTGAACTGATTTAAATGAAAGTGTCATGAATATAAGTTACACATCAGAATAACGTACAATCTTTTAAAAAAATAAAAATTGGTACATGGGCAAAATAGCGAGTGGAAGCTAGTAGTAATTAACAAACTTTGAAGTTTGTACAGCAGTGTAATTCACTGACTTTGTTTTATAATATTTAAAGAGAGTAGATGACAGATAATAGATATTATTTAATAACAGATATTCCATTATTTTTTCATAACGATAAATAACAGATATATGATTCGTTTGTCATATCTCATCTCTAGATGAATGTCAAGCATCTTATTCCAATCCCTAAATTAGAACAAGGATAAGAAAATAGGAATAACAAAATAATTAACCATAAGATTTATATTATTCTTATTTCATTTAAGCGTTCTGCATGTAGAGCATTGGGTTTGTAGGAAGAAATTTTCAAGACCTTCCCTTGTATGCAAAATTTAATGCATAGTAATAATTTCATATGTTTGCTGTACTTATTATTGTGTACGATAAAAGATACCATAAGTAAACCTATCACAGTCAACAAACATAGATCCCAAATACCCACTTACAAGATCTGACAGTTTGTCAAAGGACTATAAGGTTTTGGGGATTAAAAGAGAAAAGCATTTCTTTGTTGCTAAAATTGTTTTTATAATAAGTTAAACGTGATATATTTATTGTGAAACATAGAAAAAAGGAAATAATCTAAAACACATTTAGATAACCTAATTATTATTAAAAAGTGCATTAATTCTTTATGACGCATCAAAATCAAAAGAACAGTAGAACATTAATAATTGTTATTTTACTTGGTATAAGCTTAAAAAAAAGAATATACGTATTTCAATATCGTAAAAAAATTTACAATAGATTTATAGTATCGTTGATTTTACAAAATAACTCGTATCGTACGTAATATTAACACTATTGACATGTATCATGTATAACACTTACCGTTTAAAGTTTTTACGTCGGTTGTAGTTCACTTGGTTAATATCTGAAACAAATAAAAAAATAATGATAAATAAAACAAAATCATAAAATCTATATATGTATAATAAAATCTAAATAGAAGAGTCAGTCCTGTGACGCAGGCAACTAAAATGGGCAACAAACATATTTTAAGAATTTTTGTATATCTGTCTGTATAACAACCGGGATGCACTTTTTATCCTGTTCACTAAAGGAGTTACTGTGAGGAAAGGGTAAATGTTTTCTAAAAGGGGTTCTAGATGGTTGTAAACATTGGTTTGACCGCCGATTTAATAATAATCGGAATATAAAAGCAAGGTTTCCTCCAAGGTTATTTTTATTGGAAGGCCTGTTTATAACCGCCAAGAACGTCTTTAAATAGCAATCTGTCTATAATTCATAAAAGCGGAGTCCGATTTCATTTTTTGTAGATCGTTTTTTTTGTTTTGTAATTGTAAGGAAATACGAAATTAAAAAAACATTTATCGATCCGTCGAAGCTAGTTATAAAGACAAAAAAGTTATTGCTAAAAATACGATGTGAAACGTTTGTGGATCACCGGTAGCTATGTAGAATAGCAAAGTCCTGTCTTAATTTTGTAAGTAAAGAAAACATGACACTGGAGGAAAACCTCGTCATTTGTACTTACAGTTCGTTTCAGTCACCCTGCATCGTTCTCCCAGTTGAAATCGAGATAGAGGTAGTTGATATTTATAGAATTAGTTTGGTTATTTTATGATAATTATATTTAATAATAGTTATCGTCTGGTTTTTTTAGTTTGAAAAATATTGGCACTAAGACATCTTCAATGTTACGCAATACGCATAGCTCGTTTGTGAATACGGATATTAATTAGAAGTCTTATTAATCCGATGATAGTGAATAATGACAGATAAGTTAATTATGATAACATATTTGTGACGTTTGTAACTATAAATTTACCCAAATGTACAAATTACAGGATCAATGCCTGGCTGAAAAAGATTCAGAATTATTATTATGGGTACATATGATTTATTTTTATAGGACGCAGAAAAAGCAGTTTTTTTGCGTGTTGACATAAATAAAAAAGTACAACCTGTCACAGAATCGGAATATCGGAGAAAAATAATCAGTGAGTTAGTCTTCTTTTAAAGTATCTAATCATACTATTGAAACAATGGGTACTAAATAAGTAAAAAAGGCTTTTAATTTCTAATTTTACATAAATAAAATGATTACAGTTCATATTATACAGTTTAAAAAAAGGTAACTACGAGTACATAGTTTAAATTGAAAAAAATATTAAATGAAAGTCATATAAAAGAAAAACTACCAAGTTAAAGTTGCTAATAAAAAATATAAGATTAAACTATAATAATGGGGTTATTCTCCTCTCAGATGAAGGCCTCTTCCAGAGTTTGCCACTTCTCACGAGCTTGTGCTGCTTGTGACCATTATGGTCTCGCCATTTTTTTTTATGTTATTGGAAGGCAAACAAGCAGACGGATTTCCTGATGGTAAGAAATTCACGCCGCCTAGAGACACCAAAGGTGGTAATGGTGCGTTTCAGACGGATTTCTTGATGTTAAGAAATTCACGCCGCCTAGAGACACCAAAGGTGGTAATTTTGCGTTGCCAACCTGAGGTCGGGATGTTTCATTCCATCACTTCAATGTGAAAGGGTCTAACGGGTTATACAGTCATCGATCCATATCCTATGCACGTAGGTACTAGGTATAAAACATATTACATATATTGTAGTCTTATCTTATTTTACAATACAATCAACTAAACTACACATAAATTGCAAATGAAATTACAAACTATTGCAGTATATAAAATTCGTGCGGTTCTTCCCAAGGATATCTTCTTAGTATTCTGAGACTACAATATCCGTTTTTAAATTATTTTATTTTAATTTTTAAATTATTGTTTTATATTATTGTTAAATATCACCGGGCAGGTTATTGCAGAAAGGCATACAATATACCCACAAAATAATTACTCATTTTATGGAGTTTTACAAATTTTACTTCACTAAAATAATGACGACCTGTACGTCAGACTCGATCCGTCGTAATTGTCAAACGACGACGACGAGGACCATACTTTCACGGTGTTGGTGAGAAACAAATCGATGTTCGCTTCTTACCTGCTAATAGAATGAAAAAAGGCGACCTATGACATATCAATGAAGTCCGGGACCAAAACGGTGAAAAATAAAGTGGGTTATCGATAAAAGCGTTGCCCTTCACTAGAAGTAATGACGACCGGAACGAAAGCAGTCATTTTGCGCGTACGCAAGCGAACGTAACGTCAGGCTTCTTGGACACAATGACCGACTGTCAACTGCTTCTTACGCAACTGTAGCGTTGAACCATATTCCAGTACAATTGTATTTATTCATATCAGAACCGCATACAAGACTCATTTCCTGACAGCATCTTGGATGCATATTGGCGGAGAGTTTTTCCAACAGCAGACTATTAAACAATACACGGTAGGTTTTTGTCAGTTTTTGAATGTTCGTTAACTACTGTAATGACATTAGCTTCATGCAAACATCAGTCACCGACTTATACGCAAGGTTATGCGCCAGTCAATTCAATGACTGTGGGAAAATTGGCAGTAGGTACAGCCTACAGCGTCTAATGGACGTCTTACATCTTTTGACATATCGTCTTCAATCTTCAATTCTTTGTCTGATGGAATTGATTGACATCTACGTGAATGTGTAATACACGTTTTAAGCTAACATTAGATAATAACTAGGAGGTTAAACACCGCGACTTTCATATTCTTTTAAACGTTCCAACTTAACTTTCGAATATTGGGACGCATTCATATCCGTCCACATATGCTTCACTAGCTGTTGCCCGCAGCGTTGCCCGTGTTGTCCAACAGGAACATTGTTTCGGAATAAAAACTTTCCTATGTGTTAAAAAAGTTACCCTCTAATTTCATGAAAATTGGTTAAGCAGTTTTTGCGTGAAGGAGTAACAATCAAACATACCAACTTTGGCACTTATAATATTAATAGGATAGGATAGGATTCATCCACATATGGATTTCTGCCCTGTTAAGTAGCTGCATGGCTTTCTACCACCAGTGGTACTATAAGTAATGCGTAATGACCCACTTGAACAATGCTCTCCTCTTACGAGCAGCCAGGCAGAGTGGCAGACAGTGTCTTCTACACATAGGCACATGGACCGACACTACGTTAACACTATTCTTTATACATACTTTCTAAAATAACTCTTGTATTTTTCCATACTCTTTTAGCAGGTCAGCGAACAAGCACACGGATCTCATAATATTAAGAGACGACAATGACCTATAGACACCACAGATGTTACAGGCCTATTGTGCAATTCTACCAGCTACCATATGTTCCAGGCCGGAACAAGGCAGACATTATGGTGCCAGGAGTAGATAAAGTAGTCCCTACCCGGGCATCCACAAGCAATTCACACCGCCCAGAGACACCAAAGGTGGTAATGGTGCGTTGACAACCTAAGGCCGGGATGTTAGGCCTAGAGCAAAAGTGAGTTTACCGGCTACCTTACCTTCCGAACCGGAACACGTCAAAGGCAAGCACTGACGTTATGGCGACAGGAATAGGTAAGGCGGTGGTACAAATCCGGGCGAGTTGCTGCGAAACTCTACCACCTAGTAGGGTGTCACCGTGTTAGTGACGTTAAGCCTATGCTCGCCTCTTACGAGCTGCCTGGCAGAGAGGCAGACGGTCTACTCAGCGGAGCTGGACCAAAACGAGGTAATACACTTTACATACATACATACATACATATCTTCACGCCAAGTCCCTTACGAGGTAAGCAGAGAGTATCGAGTGCCAGACCTCACGATCCTGACAAACCTGTCTTGCTTCCTTCACATTCATAACCCTGTAAGGTAGCTGGTAAACTCACTTTTGCTCTAGGCCTAACATCCCGGCCTTAGGTTGGCAACGCACCATTACCACCTTTGGTGTCTCTAGGCGGTGTGAATTGCTTACCATCAGGAAATCCGTCTGCTTGTTTGCCTTCCAATATTATAAAAAAAAACCCAGACCCGCAAATATAGATTATTTAACCGCAAGCCTCGCGATTGGTAGGTAGAGTTAGGCGGTCAAAACACACAAACAACAACACAATGTGGTAATCATTACTAGGTGGTAGAGTGTTTTTAGGGTTCCGTAGCTAAAGTCCAAAAACGGAGCTTTTATAGATTCGTCATGTCTGTATGTCCGTCCATATGTCAGGCATTTTTTTCCGAAACTATAAAACCTATGCTCTTGAAACTTGGTAAGTAGATGTATTGTGAACCGCATTAAAATTTTCACACAAAAATAAAAAAATAACAATATTTTTTCGAGTAATAAAAAATAAAACTCAAAAATATTTTTTTTCGTCAAATCCATAAGTGCGGAGTATCTATGAGGCTATTTTTGCTTGTAACTAGCATTACCTTACGTTGAAAATTTTTGAACAGATCAAAATTCTAGAAGTTTTTTTGTAATGGTCGCAACAGAATCCGTTTGAAAATGTATTTTATTACATGTAACACAGGAACCCACCAGTTATTGTGCTCTCTGAAGCGTAACACATGCAACAGCAAAGTAAGGCCAACAAAATAATAAAAAATATATCACTAGGCACATTTTTTTCAAGTTTAAAAATAATATAATTCTAATTTCCTACTGGTCTCGCGTATCAGAACATCCGCAGAGCTATTTTTTATATATATTTTGTTGAAATAAGCGAAACCGGTAGTCAAAAATAATTTTAATTGATTTGAAACAGAATTGTTTAACGAAAATATTAACTATGTGTTTACTTGGATTTTCATATAATGTTTCGTCCTGTATTAAAGTCCCTAGGGACTTGATTTCCAAAAAATAAAGTGATATTTGAACTCGGTTTTTTAACTATCTGCGTTTCATTTTCATCAAAATCGGTAGAGCGACTTACGGCCAATGTTAATAATGTATATCAATCTAATGGATTTCAAGCAATCTAGATAGCTGCGTATCCGGCGGCCTATCCCATACGTAATTGCCATATTAATCCTGTCCACAGATATGTTGTTGGCAAGCGATAACATAAAAATGGATCAAAATGTCAATCTTTTACAGCAGGTTTTGGATTAGGATTGATTATTAATATTGGCCGTTAGCCGTGAAAGCGTATAACGCAGACTTTCCCGTTTACAACAATAATAGTATAAATATAATAATAGGATAAATCAAATAATTTATCAAATGGTCAGAAACAATAGTTTTCTTTATTTTTGTACTTAACAACTTTCAGCATAAATAGTGTTAATTAATCAAATACTCGTAATACTAGCTCCCACTACCGGCTCTGCCTGCAAAACAATTTATATTTTTTTATAATTTGTAGCCTATATGCTATTCCTATACAACTATAATCCAACAAAGTTTTTTCGAAATCCGTTCAGTTTTGTGTGAAAGATAAACAAACATCCTTCCATTCTCACAAACTTTCATTTTTAGAATATTAAGTAAGATTGTTTATTTTAAAAAAAACAGGTCTTTGCTGACGGTACAAAATGCCTATCTATTTTATCAACCATATTTCCAATGGTCTTTGAAAATTATACCCTAGATTTTCATTTATTTATGGACACCATAATCATTGTTTCAGTTTCGCTATAGAAATCTGATGCAAACCTCTCTCAAAAGTAGACAAAAGTTAGTTTATTCTATGTTATTTTATAAGCAAATCAGATAAATAGTCAAAAAATGAAAATGTTGAGAGTCCCCGTAACCTGGACCAAGAGTGGTAATGGTGCGTTGCCAACATGAGTCTGGAATGTTAATCCTCTTACATCACATACACCGCGAAACCCAAAACACGACAAAAACACTTACCTATTCCTGCTGCCATAATGACTCTTTCATATCGCTCCGGAGGGTAGGGTAGCTAGTAGACATTCACAATTGGCCTAACATCCCGGCCACACGACAGTAACGCACCTGTATCATCTATGGTGTCTATAGACCATGGCTGTCTCTTACCATCATGAGACCTGTATACTTCTTCGCTTACCTATCACATAAAAAACAAGCACTAAGTGGTCACGAAAAGGGTAAGAGATGAAACCAAGCCAAACGAGTTATCCTAATGCTCCAGCTCTGCCACCTAGATATAGTTAGTTACAAGTCGCTTAGTAGAAAAGCAGGACTACACACTTATATTGGAACGAAGTTCCTTATTGCGCGTTGTGAATGGGGGCTAGACGGAAAAAAATCTTACGAAAATGTTGTCACGACACTTTTTGCTCTGTGGTCTAGCGGTTCAGTACTTGGACTTGACTGCATGAGGTCCCGGATTCGAATCACGGATCGGACATTTTTTTTTATATTTCATTTTCGATTTTTTTTTTATCATTTTCATTTTTTTATTTTTTTTTTTTACATTTTTATTTTCTTTTTTTTTATTTCATGTTTCTCTGTCTGTCTCTCTCTATAAGAGAGATAGAGATTACTAAAGATTGATAGAAATTGAGAGAGAGAGGGGGGGAAGACAGAACTTCGTTCCATCCGGGTGTCCCTTGACACCTCTCAACTTTTTTTTCCTCGTCCTGGTCCGGGTATCCTGTGTAAACTACACCATCTGCCTAGCACCTCATAAAAGGCGAGCATAGGTTAAATAAGTCATCACCAACTAGGCCAGTGGCTCTTGACTGTTGGGCATCAAGTTGCTGGATCCACCGCCTTATCTAAGCCAGAGCCAATCATCTCATATCAATAACATATAAAAAATAGCCGACCCGCTAAACTTTGTATCGCTTGACATAAATACATACTAAAGTTACATACATACATATCTTCACGCCAAGTCCCTTACGGGGATAAGCAGAGAGTATCGAGTGCCAGACCTCACGATCCTGACAAACCTGTCTTGCTTCCTTCACATTCATAACCCTTTTCATACAAACACGCCGGTTTCGGAGACTCTTGACACCACCCTCGGATAATATCCGATTGATCTGATCGTGAAATGTCAGCCTTGGTCTCCCCGGGAACCTACATCCATCCACATTCGCATTGTGTATCTGCTTTGTCAATCTACTTTACCTACTAAAGTTGAATGGATTAAAACATGTTTTCCCATTTTCCCTGCAATTTTCCCGGTTTGTCTTTTTATAAGAACCTTCTCCTGACAATAACTAACAAAACAAAAAAGAATTATTAAAATTGGTCCATCCGTTCAGGCGTCGTGCGATGACCACACGAAATGGGGATTAATTTCTTAATATATATAAATTACGTGTCACGTTGTTTGTCCGCGATGGACTCCTATACTACTCAACCGATTTTAATCAAAATTACACACAGTGTGCAGTTAGATCCAACTTGTAAGGTATGATAACTTAAATCTAAATTTATCACAGGCAAAGTCGCGGGTAACACGTAGTTTAAGATATAAAA
>NJDC01004766.1:47022-57493 GCA_002245475.1 Calephelis virginiensis
AATACCTACTAAACTCAACATTGTATTTTTCCAATTCTCTCCCCATCTTGTTTGTCCCATAGAAAATATTTTAAACTCCTGGAAGACCATTTGAAATAAATAAAAAAATTATCTTTACGCCCATATCCCCAAAGAGGTAAACAGAGGTACAATCAGAGCACCTACTACACAACTACACAACTACCCGAAGACACTGAGTCCCACAATGTGATAGGTGGCAAGCCTATCTCCAACCTGGCGCAAATCCAATCCCAATTTATTAAAAAAGTGGAAAAACTAATTTTTTTTTTGTTGACCAACCCGGGAATTGAACCCGGGACCACATGCAGTCAAGTCCAGCACCTGGACCGCTAGACCACAAAGGTGAAGCCCACTTGACCTTTTTGTATTCTTTATTTGATGTGTAAAGGTTTAAGTTGAAATTATTTAAAATAGGACAGAGGTTTGATCACACTGTAGATGGAATCAGAAACACATAGATTAATGAACACATTTCACACAAGACACACTAGCAACTATGATTGTGTCAGTTATATAAAACAATTTATTTTCCAAGATTTTACTGGTTTATTATCTGGTGTTTAGTCATATAAACACAGTTATAACACTACAATTTACTAGATTATGGCATATAGATACTTAAACGAAATATAATAGTAGAGGTTAATCTTTGACATTTCTTAACATTAGGCTTGGAGAGTCCAAAATTACACATATGAAAAAAAATCTCAGTTTACCTTTATATTGTGTTATGTCAGCTTTAAGAAGTTTTAGTTATGAGCTATATTTATATGTACATACATAATTAACTTATTAATTAATTGTATGAACCTTGTATTACTCCCAGTGTTATGTTTATTATAGTTTTTTATTTTAACTTTACTGTATTTTATTTCATCTTATGGTTCCTCGGTATCAACTAAACATATTTTTTCCCTTGTATTAAGCTTAAGTTTTAAGGCTGCAAAGTATGGTAGTATTCAAAATATAATAAAATTCTTATCTCACACATAATAAAGCTATTAACCACATACGCAAATCACAGTGCAGATAATAAAAGGATAATTGTCGTATTTTACTTACCTCGACACCGCTAGCTGGTTATTATACTCAAGGCTAGTATTTCTGCAACAGTCCTATTTATCTAGGACTGAGAGAATTGCTCTTTATTAAACAACACAAAATATACACTCGTTATTAAACTTCGACTGTTATTTGTATTAAAACAAAGAACTTGGTAGGTATGTGTTATCGGAGTATGAATACCAAGTTAACTATAGTCTGAATCACACTGCACAAATATCGTAGCAACAAAGACGGCTCTTTGATAAATCTATACTCGCTTTTGTTCGCTAACCGCTAGCAATCGCAATCTAAACGCATTACAGAAACATTTTATTTACCAACACAAAAAGTAACGTTTGTTTGACAATTCACAGCTGACGTTTGACAATACCTATCAAAATGAATACCTACCTATTTGTCAAAATATGACGGCTGACTTTAGTTTTCTTAATTTTTGGGCCGAGACTAAAGCTATATTGTTTATTTATATCACATTGAAAAATTGAATAATATTATTTTCAATTTTAAAAATGTTTTAATACTACAATCATCTCAGATAGAAATTGAAAATTATGGACACAAATACTGACCTTTGGCCAAGGTAAGGCTCATAATATTAAGATCGTTTTTAATAATGGATACATTTAAGCTTTTGTGCGTCGAGACAATCCCGATGGAAGTGTCAATCCATATTATCAAAATATTTAATCTACCAAAGAACACATTTTAACGTAGACAGATAAATGAGAGAAATCTGTATATTCCTATTTCTATGGAAATCTATAGATTACTGGACACAGATCGTGTATATTTAGACTCAATTATTCTGCCGGATGTCTCCTTTTTTACTAATACACGAGAATACGATGGGTAATACAAATGTCAAAAAGAGATAGAGTTTTATGTTGTTCGTATTTCATCGCTTGCCGGTTTTTATCGTGTCTAGCGTTGGTTTAATCACGAACGTATGTTACATAGAAATAGAAATATAAATATTTTTTTACAATTGTCGACATTTTATTTTACGTTCTCAGAAAAGATTATTTGAACTAGATATGAATGGATACCATTGGCATTGAAAATATCAATCACAGTCTATCGTAATAAGAATTCTTTCAAGTGCTCATTTTAAAGTAAAGGAAGTGGTTTGAATGTAATCACATTTTATTGTAATAATAATGATTTCTCTTGTAATAAATATAAAGAATTGACGTATATAAATATAAATATGTATGCACACCACAATGTAAAAACAAATGTGTTGGTGAAAAGTAAATAAATATTCTTTCGTTCGTTTCATTACATTTCCATTTTCCCTATTTCTGAGCTAAGTTTTAGCCCTGATGATGCTGTATAAGCGAAACCGGTAGGCTACTAATTACAAAGTACCTAATAAATTATAAGTGATAAGTAAAACAGTACAAGTGTTTCTTTCTTTAAAAATATGAATATTTCTGAGCCAATTGAGTAAGTTGATAGTAGCAATTTTAATAGGTAGGTAAATAATAATTCTTATTTATTTATTTATTTATTTAACACTTTATTGCACACAAAAACTTAAATACACGAGAAGTTAAAAATACACAAAAGGCGAGCTTATCTCTGACTAAAGAAATTTCTTCCAGCCAACCCAAAAAAAAATTAAGCTGTGAAAATAAAATGGAACAGATCATGAATCGATATCGATACTCCATATTTTCTGGACAGCCTTAGTAATGTCAGAATGGCAGCTATATTTTGTAGTAAATGGCAAGGTCCTGTATATGTATGGTATGGTATATGATTATATACTCTTTGATGGCAAGTTTTTTTGTAGGTGTTTCATGTCCATATTAAGAGGTCAATAGGTAGTATATAAGGGCCGTGGTTTTTTTTTTCGAAATGTCTGCTGTTGTGTACGTCTAAAGACTTACACAACGTCACCGGGTTAGTGGGCGAGCAGAGTGCTCAGCCAGAGATTGAAGTATGGGTATGGCCTGGGACCCCCCTCCTTAAGGGTGTCTCCTGTGAGACCGTACCTCGGCTTAGGGCGGGATCGTGGTTTGCGTCGGAGGATAGCGTGGCTATGTACCGCCTAGGGCGGCAAAAGGTCTTCGCCGTCCGCGGTGGCGACGGTGTCGCGAGTTTGTATGTGTTTGTGTAAGGGCCGTGGGTTTAATACGCAAAGGAAACAGTTAATCCTAAAGTATAGCGCCCACTGTTGACGGGGCGGAGCGTATCGGGTCGGGGCGTATCGCATTGTAAAGCACACTGAGCAAAGAGTATATTAATATACCTATACAGGACTGAGGCGGGCAGGGCTGCATTGCATCTGCGGATTTCTGATACTCAGCGCCAAAGAGAAGAGCAAAAAAATAGAGAGGTGACTCGACGTTAAAATCTTGATGTATTGAAAGTGGCACCTCCAGCAGTTGCGAAACTTTAGCGTTAAAATGTCATTAGTGCTCTATTAAGATTTTAGACTAATGATATCGTGATCTTTAGTGATCGCTTCGGGAAATGCGCGTGGGGTGCCACGTGGAAATCCGCCACGGAAAAATCCTCGCCGATGCGCCCCGGATCACAGTGGGCGTTGGTTCATACAAAATGTATAAAAGCCATCTAGACGGATTATTGCGCTGCGAAGCGCCCCGTCCCGGCGCGTCCAAATGGGCGCCTCTCTATTTTTTTGTTCTACTCTTTAATACGAAGTAAGGACAATCTGCCAATGCCACCGGTTCGCCTCAATGTCTTTTGCAATGCGATGTGTCCCGACCCGACACGCTCCGCACCGTCAACAGTAGGCGCTATCCTTTACGAGTAGGTATGTGCTTACAAATTGTCTTTTCAAGACAGCTATCAACCACGTATTAACTTAAGTTTGGTTTCGACTTCTATATATTATATTCTAGTGTTGGTGTTAAAATGCGAAAGAGTATGCTCCGTTGGTTAGGTCATGTGTAAAGAATGACAGATTAAAGAATGATAAAGCAGAATATACAATGCGAATGTGGCTACCCGGTGAGACCAAGGTTGACATTCCACGATTAGATCACTCGTATATTATCCGAAGGTGGTGTCAAGAGTCTCCAAAACCGGCGTGTTTGTATGAACAGTTTAATGAATGTGAAGGAGGCCAGACAGATTTGTCAGGATCGTGAAGTCTGCCACTCGATACTCTCTGCCTATATTGTAAGGGACTTGGCGTGAAGATAATATGTATGTATGTATTAGATTCTAAACCAAACCAAACCGAACAGCTGCTTAGGTATCATGACTTCGAATCAGACTTCTAAACCGAACTTACGATAATCTTAAATTAAAATTGATTGACGTCACGGGAACTAGTGGTCAGACATCAAAGCTAGTATTATGGCAATGGTCCCATGTCATTAAGCTGTTATGTCACTAGATCATTAAATGATTTTGCTCGCACTCAAACTAATAACAAAAATGACTGGTACTGATGGATCCCTAAAAACAGACTTTTGTCAATATTTTTAATTTATTATTGTTTATCGTTATTCGTCTGCAATCAGGTAGGGTACCTACCTACTTCTTGGTACCATCAAACAGTAATTAGGTACGGAGAGGTTTGCAAATATCGCGTAAGGTATTGACAGCGTAGTATTTTTTTTTGTTATCGTCAGTAAATGTACGTCTTATAACATAATTTAAAAATATGTAATTCAAACCTTTATAAACTATTTCAATATGATTATTAGCTATTTAGTTAAACATTAAAAAAACGAGTCTAAGGAATTATTAAAATAGGAATTTCAAAAACGTGAGTTAGGTATTAGACGAATTTCTATTTGAATTCTACAAATAAGTAATAATTATTATTTTGCAATAATTTAACAGCAATGAAACTGCTAAAATCCGACTTTGATTTTAATAAGTGAATCATCTACGTGTACAAAAATAATAAGTACTTACTTTCTTCGATTTCCCTGGGATTCCATCATCAGATACAAACTGTGACAATGGCGGTCCCACCACCACGAAAGTACCTACCTATGTTCTTTCAAATTGAAATAGGCTTTTTCAAAATCGGTTCAGAAATGACAAATAAATCGATTAACATAAAAAATAAAGCAGTCGTACATATTATAATCTCCTCCTTTTTTGGAAGTCTATTAAAAACCGAAGTCTTTCCACTACTACTTAGAGTAGAACTAACTTTAACATAGAAAACCTACACAGGTTTACCAAAGAGTTCCCGGGGACGAAGATATTTTAGGTACCTACTTAATTTTACATTAGCTGAGCTGCTCTTTTCCATTCACGGGCTAAAATCAAATTTACCGCTTTACGCATTTCACGCCCAGTTTGACGTCACGGGGCTTTCAAAACAACCACAGGTCGCACCCTGTTTTCATTGATTTAAAATGTCGTAAGTGTACTAATGTGTAAGATTTGTGCGCCTTAATCCATTGTCATAAAGTTTAATTTTAATAACTCGTAATTTTAGTTCTTCTTTGGATATTCAGATAGCGCAATTGGAGCCATTTGTACTCGCGCAGGCCGCGCCAATAGAAATTGAGAAACTTTGACGCAATTTGCAAATGGCCGTGAAAAGGATTGAGCTCGAGGGTGTATGAATTACTAAATGGTGGAACAATTCGTGTTAAAAACTTGTGATTAATTCCTATTACAGTGTTGTGTTGTTGGAAAATTACAAAATGTGCCAAAAGGATAGGATCCAGTCTTAATAGTGGTTTACAAAAGGCCTGCAAACCGCTGGAGTATCCGTCGAGCGATTTGCTGCTAGTGGGGTAAAGTCCTTGTTTTATTCACTAATTATCGCTCAGAAGTCCTTTCTTTTATTTGATTTATGTCTTTACATTTTAGATTGTGGATACATGTTTAATATTAGGGTGTGACGTGAGTGATTAACCGAACTGAGTGAAATGGTTGCCGGTTGAATGCGTGGTATATTGCCTTTAGCAATAGTAAAAATATGACTATTCTAGCTAAAACAAATTCTGAAAATGCAATAAAATTGTAAATATGACTAAAACCATCAGATTAGTAGATAATTGTAGGTCTGATAACTGTATAAGCTATACGTATAGACTATAGAGGAGGCACAGCCCTGTTACCAAATGAAGAAACCATCGATTGAGATTTTTTGCTATGCAGTTTTCCTTGTTTTTATTCGTTGTTAAAAACGATTGTTTTGCAAGAAATAATAGTCCTTGCAAATTTAGTACCTTGAGTAATATTCTAATGGAAGGTATGAAGTCGATACATAAGGAACTGGACAAATTTAATTGGATTTCGTAAAGGTTTCTTTTATAACAAATCGCTTTATGTAACCCTTAGTAATAATATAATAAGTATCTATACATGTTGCTCTTCAGGTTTTCGCGACCAAGTCACTTAATCTATTGTGCTGAAATTTAAAATGAAAGGTTAAGCCTAGCCTGGTTAGGAACCGCCGTTTTTCTCTAAGGTAAAACAACACTTATGCAAACAGCACTTGGACAAAGTAGTAGTCAGCTGGTAGTAGGTACTTAAATAAATATCACTGCAACACACAAATTGATTTATTTACAGTGTATGATGTGGCAAGCAAACAATATTATAAAATACCTAGTCAACTTTCAAACTAGGAGGACACGAGTATTGATATTGTTGTACCTTTAGGAGCTTCAGGATATTGATATGATAAGGTATTGCATAAATATTTTGTGTGAAATTTTGTGATTAATGGTTTGATTTTTTCCATTATATTTATAGCTTATCACAATTGCAAAATATTTAAAACAAAACTTTCCACAGTGATAACTGTTAGGAACCTGATTGTCTAAATAATAACTACATTGTTTCCGGTCCATATCGCATTGAGACTAATAATAAAGCAACAATGTTTGCTGTTTATGTACTCACAAAATATACCCTTTCTTAACTAAAGCTTTAACTTTTGTAATCGAGGTAGATTTAGGTTAGGGTAAAAACCGAGAGGCATAGATTTAGTTATTGTGGTGACACTATTATAATATCACAGTGAAAAAAAGCCCCTATTCTTAAAATCTACTTAAGGTGTACGTCAAATAAATAAGCAAACAATACTCTTAGATTTGAATTATGACCAAAAATTTGTCAACCATTTCTTTTCAAAGCTGCGTTTATAGTTTATTGCCAAATTTAAAACTATTTGTTAAGATGACCCAATTTCAAAGTAAACATATAAAGCCTCAAATTATACAGTGATGATTATATAACCTTAAACTGGTAATTCCTAGAGATTAGTTTAAATCTCAAGGAGAAATTATCCCAGACCAGGAATCCGGGGGTTGAAGGTTGCCCTATTTGTTAAATAATTTGTTTGTGAATATAACATAGAAATTGAAATATCTTATAATGGCACATCCATATTTTGATTGTATTTTGATGTAAATAAAAGAATTTTACATGCAATTCAATTTCTCCCAAGTTTAATGTAATGCAGTTAATAAGACATTGATTTGTGCTCACTAATTAACATTTGTTCTAAGAACAATTTAATTATGAATGCAAAGTTTTTTTAAACAAGCTTACAAGAAAAGTAATGAAAAATTTGTTAGCCTTATTATTTATGGCGGAACTACTAAAGACTCATTTCAATTCTTATTTAAAAGAAGTTTTGTTTACCCCTGTGCTTTTTATTTGGGCTTTTAAGTTGGGATTTTAAATAAAGTTTTAGGTTGGAATTATATGTAATAGTTCATTTACTTCTTGTTTTATTAATCTTTATTATTATTAATCATTATGTGAATATTTTTTGCTATGTCAATTGACTTGACTCCCAAAAATGGCTAGGTAAAATGATTAGCTGGTAATGGTGTTTTACCATGTTTTTGTTGTTGAAGATGATTAAATTTTTTGCAAAATTAATTAATTAATTTTTAGTTATCAGTTTTGTCTATCAATGATAGTAATAAAAAGAGACAAAACAAATGAAGTGCTGTCAGATTAGTTTGAACACAATATTTCCTTCCACACACTTTTAATCTAATTCTTAGAAAATGTTGAAAATGTCATGAGTTGACATGTATGTCAATCTGACAAGTTGAAATATTCCATCTCTTTTCTTTTTCTTTCATTGAAAAAGGATAACATACACTTAAAATTAATTTAGTGCTCTACGAAATTACTAACATTGACTTCCAGTTTATTGTACTTTGATAGGCAATTAGATTTTACACAACTTCAAACAAAGGCTATATTTTCTGTGTGTATTTTTGGATGTGAATTGTATGTGTCAGTTACTTTATTACCTCTTATGTTCTAATCTGTTTGAAGGAATCTTATGATTAAAATAGGTTTATAGTTAGGATTCTTAAAACACATGTTTGAACATGTGGTTGTTTGTGATGCTCTTGTATCTTTCAATTAAAAATATCTTGACTTCTTCTTCACAGATTTTGATTATATATGGCTTAGATTTGAAAGGAAATCATATTGTATTTGATATGAAATTAGCTCAGTCGCAACTAAACTTGTGTTAAACAGTTGTTTTAACATAGCATTGTTGTTAGACGTCTTAACCAAACACATTGTTAAACAGCTGTTATGAAGATATAAATCTCAGATTGAATGTTATTGACATTTCGTAAATTGACTGAAAAATTTATGTATATTAACTAGGAAAAATGTTTATTGTGACATATTCTTATTTGTTATATTTTTCTTGTTTTCTATAAATTGTTATCTTACAACATTTAGTGTTATTATTGTTAAATATTGCTTATTAATTCCACTCATGTTAATTTTTTTGTTATGGTTTGGATACAATATATACAAGTTCTTCCTCTTACCTAATTGTTATAACTGATTATGTGATTTTTTTATAAATTACTAGCTATTAGACTCTACAATATATAGCTAAAATATAAGATGTTTAGCTATTCTGTGATTTTTGAGATATAAAGTAGCCTATATCCTCCAAGGTTTGATCTATTTCTTTGCTAAAATCATTAAAATCAGATTAGACATTTTGACATGAAAGATTAATTAACCAACAAACACACTTGCATATTTTCAATTTGAGTATGGAATTCTTAAATTTCATGTATTTTTTTTTTTTTTTATTGAATCAGGCGTTACTTTGCGGAAATCCATTATAAAAGATGTAAAATAAGCCTCTATTTTGCTAATTCCGCGTAAGCAGTGTAACCGTTGTGGCAAATAATCCATTATAAAAGATGTAAAATAAGCCTTTATTTTGCTAATTCCGCGTAAGCAGTGTAACCGTTGTGGCAAATAATCCATTATAAAAGATGTAAAATATGCCTTTATTTTGCTAATTCCGCGTAAGCAGTGTAACCGTTGTGGCAAATATCCCGAGCTCTTCCTATATTCGTGTTCTGGTTGCGGAGGTGGGTGGTGGGAACGTCAGTTAGGCTTGTCACATTCTGTGTCGTTTGGAGGATTATTTGCCACAACGGTTACACTGCTTACGCGGAATTAGCAAAATAAAGGCTTATTTTACATCTTTTATTGTTATTTATCCATTAAGAGTAACTAAACCAATTCCAAAAACAAGTTCAAGTATTCCTATGTAATTATCTTAGGCTGGATTGTTTGCTGACTATGTAAGATACTAATGGAAAACAGTTCCATAATATTTTCTGTACTTTTTACAACATTTAATTTGATTGAAATTGAAAATTAAATGTTGTAAAAAGATATAGAATTGTTTTGTTTATGGCAAAAGCTGACAAGAATAACAATTATTGTGTTGTGTAAAGTTTGGCCGCTCAATTGATAACAGGAACTATATATAAATCTTCTTCTTTTTTTATAAATATGGCTTTCGATGGTTTTTTACGACTACTTTGACAATGTCAAGTTAGTTATTATTAATTCTTATACAGTCATTAGTCACTATGTACAAAGTCATGTCAGGTCAGGGTCTTGAATAAAGCGGTGGCTTTGTTACTTAAGCTCATCTAGGAGATTTGACGGCAGTGAGGAAATAGACGATACACTTATTTCTTCATGATTATTTCATTTGTGCACTTTCACTGAACAAAATTAATCTAATTCCCACACAAATCAACCAATTTTACTCAATATAAGTCAATTGAACGAAATTCAATAATAATGAAAAAATTACGACCACCTTCATTCACAATGGCGTCAAAACTCCATATATAAAACTTGGGTGACAACAGTCACCTGGCTTTCAATCTGCCTTTTTTTTTAATAAAATTGACCCATTTTTCACTTTTGTTATTTTCATTGTACATGGTTGTGTTATTACATTATTACAAACATCAGGAAGAAATAGTGGATGTAGGGAGATATCTTAAGTATTTATATTTTCAAATTTCATGCATTTCTAATTCATAGCTTAAACTGCAAATATCCACTTGTTAATGTTGAACAAAGCCTTGATAGTCCGTGGTGGAATGTTCTAGTACATATATATTTATCA
>NJDC01004766.1:68061-79076 GCA_002245475.1 Calephelis virginiensis
ACTTTAGGTACTTTTGAACACAGTATAAGGGGATTATTAACATTTAGTTACAAATAAATTCAACGAATAAGATAAAATAATTTACTATTTACTAAATGTCAATAATTCGCCAGAATTGTGTTCAGGAGTACCTAAAATGACATATTCGATTCCAATTTCCAATAATGCATGAATCGAGCGTCGAGAATAACCCTACTGATCACAAATAAAGTCAGAACACAGGAAACAAAACCACTTGTCACGTCCTTCGCCAACTTTGTCGAAGCACTCACCACAGAGAACACCAAATCGCACTCGACGTACGTTTCGCCTCTACACCGAGGCATCCTCAGGAATTCGACCGTACCGTACTCGTGTGTCGTCGTTTGTACCCGGTACCCGGTACAAACGACGATACTGCGTCACCGCGAAAACAGCTTAGGGGTCTAGTCGATGTGCATGTCTGTGTTAGTGCAGTTTCGAACGTTTGTAGTTTCCATACTGTTTCACATTTGTACGTGGTGTAGGAACCAATTGTCCGTTAGCTAGTCGGGACATAAAAGCAAGCAAGCATGCGCCTTATTTGCGACACCTTGACCTCTAATTGCAGGCACAATTCTGTGTTAACTCGTATGGATATTTTTTTATAGGAGAGTAGCTAAACGGGCAAGTAAACCTGATGGTACGTGATCACCGTCGCCCACGGGCATAAGCAAAAACCAACCAAAAATATGTTCCCAATGTCTTACCTATTGTTGATGTTAAAAACATACCTACAAACCGCTTGATATGTTGTTAACACCCTACTAAAAATCTAAGCATGTTACATAAAACCGAACAAGCACAAAGCTCTACTGATGGTAAGAGACAACTGTGGCCTATTGTCACCATCGGTGTAGGTGCGTCGCTGTCCTGTGGTCTGAATGTTAAGTCTACAGGCTACCCTACCTTCTGTACTGGAACATGACGCTGTCATTAACCTATAACGCCGGTCAAGTGCAAGGGCAATTGTCTCATTGCACAGTACGCTGCCACATAGGTCTTGCTGGTAATGAACCATGTAAACTGTAAGCTATGCTTGCATCTAGCTTGCTTCTCTGCTTGCCTCAGGGAGGCAGACGGTCTATTCTACAGAATAAGTAGAGCAACATGATGAAAAAATATGTTTTTTCTTGGAAAATGTCTAATGTGTTGCCAACCTCGCAGTTTTTACAACTTCACTGGGCTTCAAAAAAAATATATGTAATTTTTGTCATTAAGAAATGGTTTTCATGAAAGTTTTTAATGTAACTTACACTGCTTTTGTTTTATAAACAGACTAAAGCACTCTCGATATTTATGTTAATATCATAGTCTGTATTATAGTGTAATAAAGATTTATTGTCAATTAATTCCTTGGAGTATTTTAATCTATGTTTATTAAAGAAAGAGACAGTGTACGTAATACGTATACATGAGATATAATCAGGTTTTGCAACTGAATTTTTAAGCCATTACCTGCTACCAATTGGGCTGAAATGTATATACACGTAAGTTTTTGCAATGTCATTGAGCTGATTTTTGGTTGGAGACAAAAATCTTCTTAAATGCCCATCATGGTCACATTAGCTGAACCCATTGATACTTTTTGATTGGTACTCATTGAGACCTATACCTATCTCTGCAATTTTTGGAAGTACATTGTCATATGGGTGTTAGTATTAAATAACACTCAGACCAAAAAAATGCAGGCTACTGTTTTCGTTACATAAAATATGCCTTATCCTATCTGAAATCGAACCAGATCCTCGTTAAAGTTTGGTGGTGGCGTTAAGGTACGTTAACCGCTCGACTAATGAGGTGGCCAAAACAATAAGTTATACCTTGGAATAAAAAAATCTTATGCTAAGGAATGAAATTTCTTACTTTATATTTATCGTAAACAAAGAGTAACATTAATAAAAGTAATATTTAAGTGGTCTGGGTTATATCATGACAGTATACGAGAAGCAATAAGAATCTTTATTTATTACTGTTTGACAGTTACATGAAAACTAATAATAGTGTATTCTTTTAACAGTGGCTCTTTAGTATTGACCTGGATTCCAAAATATGAACGTGTAATACAGCGTCAGCAGTTGTCATTGTTGTGTTGGGGTTGATTCACACGTACGACAGTCGACAATCACACATCGCAGCGACAAAATGTGGTCAAGCATTGGTTACGTGTGAATAGTGTCATTGTAGTTTTAGGTATATATATATAGTCCATATATATATATATATATATAGTCACATTTTGGCACCTAAAAATGTGGATGTTGTTGCATTGTGAATAGTGTGCTATGACATAAAACATTCACGGGCGCAGACAGTTAGACACCGAATTTGTACGCAGTGTAGCTATGCTGTCGCAACGTGGTTACCATTTGTATCATCATGTACCATTGTTACATCGCGTTGTAACTGCGATGTGATCGGTAAACTGTATCACTCATGTCGTCGATTGCTGCAAAATGTTATCGCTGTTTCATTTTCAATATAAAATTTGCGCCTAATCGACGTCCTTTTCCAACGTCGTAAAACTTCCAAATATTCACCTACCTTATTGTTGAAGTTTAAGAGCCCTGATGATGTGAAAAAGTTAACCGGCAGGTATTTATTTATTAATAAATAATTCATAAATTATAAGTTATACCTATACGTGGATCAGTGCTAGTGCTTCTTCTTAAAAAAATGAGAGTGTGGTTGTGATTATCGTGTAGTTGTCGTACGTGTGAATCAAGCCTTACGGTATTGTCGCCATATAATTATTATATTAGCGCAATTACCGTCTTTCGTAATAAACCACATGCATTTCTTGTCATCAGAGCCTTAACCATGAGATGATATAGGAATTATATTAAGGTACCTATCTAATTTTGTAGCGATTTTGGTCTGAAAGTTAAGTTCATGTTTCCAGTAGAGGCGTTGTTCAAAGTTTTCATACAAATAGTTAACGGAAATGCTAGCGAGTACCTATAGTCCCGCAAATCCATACGGGCTCATTAAATCCATTTGCCAATATTGTATTGATTAACCTTTTCTAGTAAATATTTTAATAGTCCGGTGAAGTTGTAAAAACCTCGGGCTACCAACATATTAGCCATTTCGAAAAAAAAAGTAAAAATAGCCAACAATAAGGTAGAGACAACCACTGCTTAAAGACATCATAGATGTTATCTACTAGTGGGATCCTAGATCACGTGTCCAGCAAGGATCACGGCGAGCAACGACGCTTTGACGTCTGGTATGAGTTAAGCGTGTACCGCTGGGTTCAAGCAACTGTCAATAAAATATTATTTTTTTTATAATTCATTCACTGTTCATAACATTATGACCGGTAGGGTCAAAGCCTTCACGCCAAAGTCAACCTTACATTTTTAACCGACTTCAAAAAAGGTGTTCATCAAATCGTCTGGTTTTTTGTTTGTTTGGAAAATCCGATTGCTCGTCCAATAAATAAATGTTTTGATTTTTTTTTTAGAAAGATGGTCATGATTCCGAGTATGCCAGATTTATCATGAGCCAAATAGTTAAATAGAATTTAGTCATATATGTCGACGACATCATTATCAAAGAATATACCAAGGAAATTTAGCATTATTAAGTACAACTCCAAAATCACCATATTGATAAAATTTATGTTCCATTCCAATGGCGATGGAATCCTTCCAGAGTAAGCGCGACCTTCAACAATGAAGAATGCGAAGAAGAAGAAGAGAATGTTCCATCCATCTCGGAATCATTAACTATCTTTCGATAAAACAAGTTTAAAATTAAAATGTTTGCTTTATTTGGTAAAATAGAAGAAATAGTATTCTTCTGTTTTGAATCTACTTGTTTCTTGAATTGTTGTATTCTCTATGATTGCTGAAGCGGATTACAGAGGACCGTCGAAAATATACCTTGCCGCCGAGAGATTTCTATAATAAAACACCCTGTTACACGAACACAATGAAGAGAGTGAGGCTGAGGAGGTTATTTTGGAGTTTTCCGTTTACTTTTCTTCCTTTATTCTCGCTCTTTATTCTGGAGGCAAGACCGCGAAATCTGGCCTGCATTTCGGCTCCTGTATTTACACTCTGACGAGCTAAAATTCCAGAAGTTTCTTTCCTCACCCCCGAAATATTCGTATTATAGTCGATGGTGCTATGGTTGTACCTCTGCTAACCACTGTGGTGGATATGGGCGTGAAGATACTTTTTTAAGGATATGTATTGACAATGATACTAATACGTTATTCGTTTGCAATTATCTAGTATATAATAATATGCCTTGCCATGTTTGTAATGTTTTAAGTTTCTTTTATTAATTTAAATTTCTTTAAAGTAACAAAACGGCATAGTGAAGGTTATTTATGGACACAAACGGTGTGAGGGTATTAGGTAATAATTATTGTTATTGATCTGTTTACACACAGGGAATGAGTGATTGACATATTGAAGCATATGACTGGATAATTAGGTATTGAGATCTCTGGTTAATGATTTACTGGCTGTAACTCGGAAAATGAAAATTGTTTATGATGTAAATTTACTAACTGTTTGTTGTATTTTTTTAAACGCTGAGAATCCTACTGACATTATAAATGTGAATGTTTGTATGTTTGTTTGTTACTCCTTCACGCAAAAACTGCTGAGCCAATTGCCATGAAATTTGGCACACACAGAGGGGTAACTTAGATTAACACAAAGGATAGTGTTTTATCACGAAAAATGTTCCTGTGTGACCACTTACCACGCGAGCAATGCCTCGGGCAACTGCTAGTTAATTATCATATTATTATTTAGAAAAACGAGTGCAAATAGTTATAATATCATTATATTCTATACGTTGTAAAAAATAATCTAGATATCCCTTGGTCATCTCATCAATAGTGAAGCAATGGAACAATTTCGCTGATTTTTTTTTGTTGTGTTAACTATTGCCAGTAGAGGGTTCTCATGAAAAAAGTTGATTGACATTCGAATTCGATATTCAGATTCACAGGATAATATGTAGTTATAGTGTAAAAGGCAAAGGTGACTGACTGATCTATTTATGTACAGCTTAAAATCGTTCTGAAATTTGGCATACAGATAAAATGACGTTGGCTAGGGATGCGTCCTATACCGATTCGGTGATATCTTTTTTTTTTGCCAATAAACAACGACCAACGCGGCTTTCTTGGTGATAAGAGATTATAGTGGCCTATATACGCATAAACGTTATAAGTGCGTTGCTTTTCCTGTCGTTTTGAAGTGAATACGAAACACACATACCTACCTATTTTGTATATTATGTGTATATTTTACACTAATTTTTAGCGAATAAGGGCACGGCTCTTCTGATCTTGACAACCGAGTTCTGTGGACACCATGTTATAGATGCATTTCTGTCTTGTAGCCGGGGTGTTAGGCCTAACGTGCAAGAGTTCCGGTTACACTACCCACCGCACCGGAAGGTGACTGTCATTATAGCGGCAGGAATAAATAAGGCGGGCTATCCCTATCCGGGCGAGTTACTTCACAGCATTTTACTACCAGTGGACTCGTTGGTAATAACCTATGTAGCCTTTGCTCGCCTTCACGATGCACGACAGCAGATGGTCTGTTGGAGGAAACTTTGTTTTCCTCACTTGATTATTACTAAATTCGGATTAAATCTATGGCCAGAAGGATGTAAACCAATGTTTCCAACCGTCTTGAAACCCTTTTAATTATGTAAGTATATTATATATTTTTTGAACCTATATTATACTTTTCTTTAAATTTTCATTCTGTACTGTATCGGCAATCTTTTTTTATAAATGTCGATGCATCTTTAATGTGGGTTAAAGAAAAGATTTTTTAGAAATTTTACCTATTATAAGGGCCCAATAAAAGTTTTTATAAGAGTAGAGTAAATAAGTTAGCCGCTCGTGCTAACATTAAGACACGAGATGTCTTTGACTTGGAAAAGGACTTTACCTTGTTCATGTCCCTATATCTCAACCACCTTTCGCAGGAAAGTCAGGAACTTGAAAGCTGGCGATCGACAGTTACCAGTCTATATGTTTATTATGGTTCTCAAAAATTCTCAGACGCATGCGAGAGTTTCGTTAAACATTTATAGGCGCCAATTGCTTAGTTTGTGGAAATACGGTGGAAGTTTCGTTTTAATTTTCTTATAAATTAAACATGGATTTTCCTGATACGTATCTCGTTTAACATTAAGATTCAGGATATAACTTAAGCGCAGTGTAACTGCAAACAACCGACTTTTTTTAATAGGTGCACAAAAATTTTTTTTTTTTTTTCCCGGGTTTTTACTATCAGATTCAGGCTTGGTGACAGTGGGTCCGCCTCTAAAGAACGCTCTGTCAAATAAAATGAGAATTTTAAAAATCGGCTCAGAAATGACGAAATTATCAAATAACATTACTACATAGTAAAAAACAAAGTCGCTTCCTCGGTCCCTATGTCCCTTTGTACGCTTATTAAATCTTTCAAACTAGGCAACGGATTATGAGGCGGTTTTTTTTTAAATAGAAAGTTTTTTAAAGAGGAAGGTTTATCAGTATATTTCATACTCGTGCGAAGCCGGGCGGGCCGCCAATGTACACGTAAAAGAAATATAGGATTCGAGCACAACCTCCTTTTTAGAAGTCGGTTAAAAAGAACCGTAAAATTAAAGAAATGGACACAAGTAAATGCGGTTTCATTTGAGCAGGCTTATATATGTCCCGCAAGGAAAGGTTTTATGCTCCACTTACTTTCCGCCGGATCTGTGTTCATCTCGGATATACGCAGTGTTTTTGTTAACTTACAACCTCCCAGTGACCTTCAGTCGTATTGAATGTTTTACAAAATTGATGACTGGAAAATATCCAACGGAGCGCAATAAACCCTTTAATTAAGATATGTGTACAATCAGTACATGTTTTTTCCTCAGGAGGAAGGGGTTAGCGAGACTCGGGATTCGATTCCAGACAAGCATTTGTGTGATGACCATAGATGTCTGTATTTCCGGCACTGTGTGTTAATTAAATTTGTAATGGTATTCATGTGTTTCTATGTGTTAGTATCGTTGTCTAACACTCATAGCACAAGCATAAAATTTGTTAATTTGTGGTTAGGTCAATTTGTGTATTTTTTAAAAACAATCAGCCCATTATAATACTAAATGTCTAACGGCTGCGGAAAGTAGTCTTGTTACCATGCGCTGGTATAGTTTACGTTCGGTATGTTACCTATCGAAATCTATGACACTTTTGGTCTAAAACTGTGTTCTTTGTGTGTTTCTTAATTACCAACAGAGGCACTTGATCAAAGTGTTCATAAAAATAAGTTACGGAGACGGTTGCGAGTAAAGTAAACTTGACAAGCCGTAAACTCATGGTAAGGGCTCTGGTCTATTATTGCGTATATCAACCCAGGGTCGATCAGCATGCGATACAAAGGGCTATATTGTGTAATCCACTTATTTCTGACCCGAGGATCTGATTTCATGGATATACGCAGAATTTTAACGCCCAATCCTCTTGTAACCTGTTCACAAATTTAACATTTTTTATTTGTAGCAAAACAAGAAGAGGCTCGATGATGGAAAGTAATTATCGTTGTCCGTTCAGAGAGGGAGGGAGTTGTTCGTACACGAGTCATTATTATACCTCTTCTAATAATGCCATGTTATGATATCGGAAAAAGCAGAAAGCCTATTCCACAATTTTGAACTTTCAAGAAAAAAACTGAATTCACGAAGTTAAATAGGTACCGTTTCCACGAAACTAAGGTCAATAAATCATTCATTGATCGTCTTTTGTCGATTAAGTTAAAAATGCAATCACAAGTGGTCCAAGGGTACTCGTACTATTTTCATCTGTCCCATACTTGGAAGAGGAATTGTTCCCATAAGTGCTGCGATCACAACCCTGTCAGCTCTTCACTTTCACCTTCGTACTGTATTTCATTGATGCAATATTTGATTTAAATTGAACGCGCTAAGCCGGCGCCTTGCCAGAAATAGATTGATGATACTCAGAATAAGCCATTCTTTGCGGAAAAAGTTTTATAGCTTGTGGAAAACACAATGTTTGTTTACTAATATGAATTGTTGGATTCCTTGACGAATCGATTTGAATTGTTCTTTAATGATATTCAAAATTATTAACAATTGCCGTAATTTATACAAATATCTGTTGATTTTGTTTCTAACGTCAACTGTGCTTCCAGCGTTTAAACTTCGTATAGAAATATTTGTCTCATAAAACCTTATTTTGTCGCAACACAATTATTACAGTGATAAGTGCAAGACCTAGATTTCGTCTTATATCACCAATCTTGGTTTTAGCCTTCGTGGCACACTTGTGGTTTTTCTAAATAGTTTGATATCCAAGGCCATCTATAAGTAGTTCCCTCAAATTATGCTGTGTGCGAGTTGCAATCTGCAACTGCAATCGTCAATTTTAACTGCAAAGACGTGGACATTCCAACCAATGGTTGGTGGAATATGGCGTTATAAAAGCATTTACTGACTGATTTTGCCACCCATATTCTACGAAATAACGGACAGCTGTCATTTCATCCCGTCCCGCAAAGAAATTAATAGAAGATCCGAATCTACGTTGACTTACACCTAGGTGATAATAGAATGCTAAATATAGGTACATTAGCAACACAATTTAGTATCTAAGATAATATATTAAAAATGAAATTAGATTTCCGATTCATTGATTCATGCTTAAAAACTACCAAAGACCTACATGACGACTTGATGGAAACATTTGGCGAATCCTTACACTCTGTATTTCACTAGCACGGAGGGTCCAGGACACAATAGTAAAGGCTAACACATTCACTCGTTGGAATGCTGACAAACTTGCTTGCTTGCGTGTAGTAGGCTGTTCCATGGTTGTTAATAGTACATAGTCAGTTTCCTCTGTCATATGTAGTGCGTATACTTATAGATAAAATTGGAAACTCGACGCCATGGCCATATTTGGTACAATGGACTATTTATATGCACCTCAGTCAATGCACCTGCTTTTGTTCAACGACCAATTACAATCTGGTAGCAACCGCCCGTGGTTTAACCTGCGCTGGGGGGTGATTATGTATCTCAGTTGCCAACTCAAACTGCAAAAGTGTACATAACCTGCGCAGGGGGTGATTATGTATCTCAGTTGCCAACTCAAACTGCAAAAGTGTACATCAAATGACGTCATTTGGGTTTGCTATCTATTGTATTTCTGTTGGTCACTGGAGATAGCAAATATAAAACACGAAATTTGACAGTGATTTGATGTACACTCATCCATTTTGAGTTGGTAACTGAGTTACATAATCACCCCCCAGATAGGTATGCAAGTTTCAACTATTATCCTAAAAATCTTGAGACGGTTCTGATATTATTCTATAAATTATTATTACACCGTATTTTTTTCTTGAATATCATATATTTATATCGATGAAACTGTTTTATTTTAGTAGTCATGTTATTACGGGTTTCATGGCAAAAGTAGAAGAACGACTCCCTCTGGAAGCGTAAAATTTGGTTTAATCTAGTTTTTGTATCTCCCAAGAGTGTCATTATTTTTTTAACAAAAAACAAGCGCAGTTTATTTCGTCAAATTTTCTTAATACCTGGCGTAATAAGACTAAAATTACTATCCATCTATAATGAGATACCGCTTGTAAGAAACTTGCGAATAAAAGGTGCCTAAATCGTTGGTAATTACTAGCGCCCTTTTATTATTTGGGGAACCTTTGTTATGGCTGCTATCTAGTTAGAGCTTGAAATACATTTATTTCTGAAAATAGTATAGACTGTACAAAAGTTTTGTGTTTATTAAAATTCCAAAATCTGCCATCGTATTTGAAAGATGGTCTGTAGAAAGAAAGTCGTTGACTTTATTATAAAACTTTAGTCGTTGACGTGATAACTTTTACCGCGATTAGGACCAAATATGAGGTCCGAATCGCGGACTCACACAGGGATCTGTTGAAACAATCTTTGGAGAACTTGCATTTTTTATTAATACACTGTAAAAATTAAATTATAATGGAGAGAGAGTACATTACAATAAGATTTTACTTTATTCCAGGTTGGTGCAGTGTGCGTTTGCAGAGGCGCGCAGGCTAGCTGAAACAAGTCGGGTCACATAGCTAGTGCGGCACCATGAACGAATTAGACAGCCTGAGACAAGAGGCGGAAACGCTTAAAAATGCTATACGGGTATGTTCATAATTGGTGAAACATATTAACTAAGCTCAAAATGTTATGGGATAGGTACTTCAGATTAAGGTGGGGAGAGGGAGGTACTAAACGCGAAGGAGAGGGCGAGATCTCCTGACAAAGCCCAGCAGTTTCTTGATACCAAGAAATATCTTCTACAGGCTATTAATCAGTTTTCGTCACATTCTGACGTGGCAAGTTGATTTCATCTTTTAGTATAAATTTACGGGTTTCCCTACTTCTCAAACCAGAACACGATAATGGTTAGGACAATTATTGTAGTATCAGAAGATAAGTTGGTATTAGTAAGCCAGACGAATTTTTATAAGACTCGTCTATAGTCTGGTTCAAACTCAAAGAAAAATTGGCTATTGACCTTGAGTGCAAGCCACAACTCATCGTCCTAAAAAAAGTTTGATACGTCTGGTTAACCACGACGCTCACCTCGCCTTTTATCACGAACCACATACATTATAACATGAAAATAATACTTAGGGTCAGTTACCCGGCAATCTAAATGACTAGATTATTTCATTAGTAGGCGATAGAGTAGTCACATCTCACAAATATAAGACTTTGCCCCCATATGCTCATATAAAAATCACAGAACTTTGAAAATTTGGTAAATGTTGCGTACGAATTTAACATCCCAGTAGTCAGTTTGGTAGTGCAATATTACAATCATGTCTGATGGAGGACTTGTGTTTCTTCTTGTTTTAAGAAAAAGTATGAAAAGTTTGTTTTCTTGATAGTCTTCTAATAATACACAAGTTACATACTCCGTAGTTTATAATATTGTAGTGGGCAGTGGCGTACGTGAG
>NJDC01004766.1:79806-89809 GCA_002245475.1 Calephelis virginiensis
TATTGTATGGGAAAGGATTTAATTTGTTTATTTTATTTTGTGATGCAGGATGCTCGGAAAGCGGCGTGCGACACGTCGCTCGCTCAGGCCACGGCGAACCTGGAGCCCATCGGCCGTATCCAGATGCGCACAAGGCGCACACTGCGCGGACACCTCGCCAAAATATACGCGATGCATTGGGGGAGTGATTCGAGGTAAGTTTAGGATTTATGTTTCTGTCCTCGGCAGTTGGTGGAAATCCATTGTACTGAATGACACTTGTACTTTTCCACATTGTACATGTCCTGACCACCACCTGTCTGTCTGACCACGTCGCCGACACGACGTGCATTGACGCATCTACTGTTTCCACACCGACCACAATTTGTCGCTGCAATGTTGTGTGGTTGTCGTACGTGTGAAACAATGCTTAGTGCTCCATTGAAAAAATAGAACTGTCATGTTGTTTTACTACGTAGTTTACAAATAATATAAGTAAGTAAATCATGACGCCGTTTAGTCCCAGCAAAATATGAACACGCTCGTGGCTTTTCAAAAATATCGCGAAAACAAAAATAAACCACACGTCTTTACGCTTGCTACACAGCACAGCGAAAACCGCTTAGGGACCTCGTCGATGCACATGTTTGTGTGAGTGTGCAATTATCAAGCGTTTGTAGGTAGTTTCCTTACTGTTCGTATTTGCGTTGAGCTAGCGTTCTCTGCATAATACGTATTAATCTATTTTCTTTTACTCTTCCTCTTATACAGCTTCTGGGGTCGGTATCTAAAGTTAGTCCTTATAACGTGAGATATCTTGCAATGAAAGTCTCGTCGTTATCATACCTGAGATACCTAAATCAGATAGACAGAATTTTAGATATCGTTTTTTAAGTACCATGTATACTTTCACATATGTTTAGTAAACTCGTTTTGTTGTTACGAACAGACAAATTTCATTGATTTGTGTAGACGTAGTACTATTTTAATACACAATACATAATACTTCAATGTTGCGATGATCACGCATAACCATTTTCCTTATGGTTTAAGGCAAACAACAACTTTCCATCACTACCAATAAAAACCCTTGAAATGTTTGCGTTTCGTACATGCGAGTCATGGCCTGCATTTTTTTACATCTTTTTTTATTTCACATAACAAAGAATAAGAAAAATGTTTCATTTTTGCTTCTTGTCTTATACTATATCCAATATTCGCATCTTCTATCCGAAAAAAAAAACTCGGAAAGCGTAAAATGAATTATACACGCGTCACTCGATTTGTAAAAAAAACCTTTGACGTTTTGAACTTCATTTTATGGTTACAAAGTTGAATAAAAGAAGACAGTCACTGAATTAAGTTTTATTAATTTATAATTTCAATGTCAAACGGATGCGGATACTTAGAACCTTCGAGAACGTGCTGATTCCTGAAAGGTCAGCAATGTATCTGTGATCTGGGGGGTGATTATGTATCTCAGTTGTCAACTCAAACTGTAAAAGTGTACATCAAATGACGTCATTTGTGTTTGCTATCTCTATTGTATCTCTGTTGGTCACTGGAGATAGCAAATACAAAACACGTCATTTGACAGCGATTCGATGTACACTCATCCACTTTGAGTTGGTAACTGAGTTACATAATCACCCCCCTGGTGCTATCGATGTCCATAAATGGTGGTGATCACAAACACTCAGGTGAACCAATTGCCCGTTTGCCTCCTCTACTATAAAAAATATTAAGTTAGGCCAAAAAATAATTATCTATGAATTATATAAACTATCTTTTTCAGCTGCTCCTGCGAACTTCGTTCCACCCACTTAGTTTGTATGGAAAAAATTGAAATGTTCTTGAGTTATAAACAGTATAAGTAACACGAGTTTCTATTTTATAAATACTAGCCGCTCAAGCGAATTTAATTTTACCCTTACAGTTTGTATGGAAAATAATAAAATGTTGTTTTTTCTAGTTTCCTCCCAGTCAAACGGGATAAAAAGTATCATTTGTCCTTTTCCTGGTTCTTAGCTAACTCCCTGTCAATTTTCAGCCAAAGCGGTCCAACCGTTAAGTTATAAATCGTGTAACTAACACGACTTTCTTTTATATATATATAATGCTGCAAGCTTCTATTGACGAAATAGTCACTTGTCTGTTGTACTTACTATTATTATAGTACTGTAATTTAGAAGGCCAAAAAGCGAGCGATGCTCATAACACCACATTGTATGTTAATGGGTTGTTGCAAAAACCTGAAAAGGTAAATTAAAGTTTTTACTCTACAAGGCTAAAGAACTGTCTTATCCATCGAACTAGAACATGACAATGGAACACCGAAGATATTATTTTTTCCCTAAACAAATCCCATAAATTGATCTAACTTCAAAGTAAGCAAGCTACGTGCCTTTACCATGGGCGCTAGTCAACGATACATATATATAGTATAATAAACACCCAGACCCAGAAATACAAACGTCTAAGTTCATCGCATAAAATGCGGAAGTCGGGGAACGAACCCAAGCCTCGGTAATGTTAAGTAATCAACTTCTGGGAAGCTGGGACTTGAAGCATCCTGCCTAACCAAATTTACTAGATACCCTATTGCCCAATTCGACATCGCCAAAAAAACTTTATGGTTACAGGACACGCAATGCAATCGACGAAACATCTTTGATTTCCTTAGGCAAAGTATGTTTTGTATCAAGAGATCCTTTTTTTTATGATATTGGAAGGCAAACAAGCAGACGGATTTCCAGATGGTAATTCCCGCAGCCTAGAGACACCAAAGGTGGTACTGATGCGTTGCCAACCTGAGGCCAGGACGATAGGCCTGGAGCAAAATAAGTTTACCGGCTACCTTACCCTCCGAACCGGAACACGTCATGACGTTATGGCGCCAGGAATAGGTCCAATCCGGGTGAGTCGCTGCGAAACTCTACCATCTAGTCAGATGTCACGATGTTAGTGACGGTAAGCCTATGCTCGCCTTTTTCGAGCTGCCTGGCACAGGAAGGCTTAAATTCTTCTTACGAAGTGAAAATATTGTCAGCGAGACATTTTAAGATAACATGATCTAATAGTTTTCCTTAATTCATACGTTTGTTTTATTGAAAACGGAACGGTTTGTGGAAGTCGTCTATATTTAAAACAATTCTCTGTAATACGTCTAACATAATATATTAATCGGTGAGTTACGTAGTCGGAACTGGGAAAGTACGACGATAAAAAGATTTTGTCGGTGTTTTGATACGCTCGTTTCTTTTCATAACACGATGTTTATCAATATTATACGATTATTTGTCGAACTGTTTATAAATTGTAATTGTTAAAGTTGTTTATATACATTTTATATGTCTGTAAATTGAATGTCGAAGGTCTCCCTGTGTTACGCTTTCACGACTCAACCGATGGATCGATTTTGATATGGATAGAGTTAAATACTTGAGTTAAAACTCAAATATTTAACTTGAAAAAAAAAGCGTATACTTTCCCGAAATATGGGATTAATTTTTGAAAAAAAATAGGCTATGTTTGAACTGTGATGGGGAATTAAAGATTGTATGAAAATATTTTACTCGCTGAGGAATGTTATAAGATGACCTCAAGACCAATATTGAGTTAATGTATTCAGGTATGGGACTGTAAAAAAAATGACAGTATACCAGTGTATAAGGTTATACATGAAGCTCTTAAGATAGAAGTATCTTCACGCCCATATCCCCGAATAGGAAGGCAGAGGCACAACCAGGATACCCACGACTAGCCGAAGATACTAAGTCTCACAATGTGATAGGTGGCAAGCCTATCGCCAACCGGGCACATATCCTATCCCGGGAACCATTTTTTTTATTAGAAAATTAGAAAAACCCAATTTTCTTTTGTTGCCCGACCCGGGATGCGAACCCGGGACCTCATGCAGTCAAGTGCAACAACTGAACCGCTAGACCACAGAGGAGAGAGGCGATTTTTTTTTCTCTCAGGATAAAGTTCTCAGGGACATTGTAATAGGGTACATGACTAAATTTTGTTTTTGTGTATAATCGAATGACCTAAGCGTAGGTAATAATAGAAATATCGCTAAATTAATCACTTAGCTATTGTAAAACCTCGCCGAGACATAGAAACTTTAAAATCAAGTTTTTTGGACTTCCCAAAAACGCTCTTCTCCAGTCTACTCGAATGTTTCGTCACGTTCATGTATCATATACAAATTTTGTTCAATAGCTATATTAAAAATATTTGTTTACGAAAGTGGCTTCATAACAAAAGTTGGTTTAAATTGCATGGATTATTCATTGGGAATATTTTGTTTTTTTAATAATTCAATTCTTAAAATGGATACGACCAGTGTACCCGAATGTGACGTCACGTTCAAGTATCACACAGAAATTTTGTTCTATAATTATATTAAAAGATCTGTTAACGAAAGTGGCTTCATAACAAAAGTTGGTTTAAATTGCATGGATTATTCATTGCTTATATATATTTAATAATTTTAGAATGAAATAGAAATAAAATGCACACAATTTTAAAATGCAAACCCACACAAATTAGCGATCATGAAACCAGTGAAACCCGACCTATTTAGAATCAGTTCACACATTTTTCTTGACTTGGCTATGTATGTACTATTGGGGGCTATTTTTAAGGCCCCATACTTAGTCAGCCAGAAGAGCCAATCAGCGCACTCCCCAGTTCCATGATTACTATGAAATATTGCGCTCTAAAGTAAAAGTCTTAAGCGCCAAATCACTATTTTTGACACTATAAAAGTAATTTAAAAAAAATATAAAAACTGAAACAGTTATCTTTTAGGTATAATACTTATCTATGTTTATGTTAAATCTGGTGTCGATATTTTCATAATTGAAGTAGACAGTTGGGTTTTGCTTTCAAAAAAGGGTTAACTTTTTGATTTTTTTTTCTATAGAGCAAAGTGGAATGAATCGTGTTTTGGAAGCACTAGTCTTATAAAGCATATTAATGTTATTCTTGTGTATTTTTGTCGCCAAGATCCATAATTGCTTTGTATGAAAAAAACAGTATATTGCTGACGTATTTTAGCATACATGGCCCCTTAATAAATCAAATATCAGTCAACTAAAAATGATGTTGACCGTGCCGCGTGCGTAGCTGTCGCACAGGATAAAATTCGGGATAAAAATAAGATTGTCAAACTCTAGAATCTTATCTCCACACACAAAAAATATACCATAATATCGCTAATTTGCTACTTGAACAAACACACTTTCAAATTAATAACATGGATGGAAATTGATTAAAAATTATCGAAATTAAACCACCCCTGAGCCTAATCACTGTGGACTGCTAATCTATTCTCTAACGGCCAATGTTAATTATCAATCCTAATCCAAAACTTGCTGTCCAATATTGATATTTTGATCCATTTTTATGTTATCGCTTGCCAATAACATATCTGTGGACAGCAGGATAAGTATGGCAATTAGGTATAGGATAGGCCGGCGGATACGCAGCTATCTAGATTGCTGGAAATCCATATTTAGAGAAACCTTATTAACATTGGCCGTATTTAAACCCCCTTAGGGCCCAACCCCTAAGGGGATAGGAGTTATGAAATTTTTCCTTTTATTTCTAGATTTTTTGAAATTTTGTACTAAAAAAGTAGGTACTACTTGTTTATTATTTATCATTTATAAAGTGTTTGTCGTAAAGGGGAAACTCTTTCCTACTTGATAGATGGCCTACGTGGGCGAAGGGCTAAATGATGTTGGTGATATCGTTTCTGTATATCTGCTACAAGACAGTGACAAATTAATGAAAACTCATTTTTATAAAATAGAAATTAGAAAGTATCCCCGATGAGGTAGGCATGAAAAGGGTGCCTACGATTAGCCAAAGGTACTAAATAGTCATATAATGTGATAGTAGGGCAAACCTATCGGCAATAGCCAACCGAGTAAATGATCAAGTAACCGGTTCATGTAGTCAATGCTAACATCGGATTATTCGACCACAGGGGCATTTAAAATTAAAATTGAAATTGCTGGTATATTCTTCAGTTTTGTTCGAGTTTGAGCCTTAAGTTTTAGAAACGATGATAAATTCAATATAAGATAGGGTTAAATTTAACTTTTATAGACTATATTATGAAGTACATACAGATTTAAACTAGTATTTAGTATACTAAAATTAACTAGCTCTTTGCCCGCGACTTCCGTCAGCGTATAATAGTTACGATTTTCATAAAAACTTTCAACCCCTGTCATAGTACCTTGGGGCTGATCTTTGAAAAAATAGACTGTTTGATCTCTGATTTATAGTTATATACATATAAAATTTCATCAAATCGGTTCAGTGGTTTAGCCGTGAAAGAAGATCAGACAGACTGACTTTTGCGTTTATAATATTAGTATGGATTTGTAAACACCTTAAAGATAACAGCTATCAGGAGAGTGCTCTTTCAAAGTCTTATATCATAGAAAAAAAAACAAATATTAAACATATTTTATTTCAATGTCACACTGTTAAAACTCATTATGGCCCGTCGAAACTATCAAATTTATATGAAACTCACCGGAAATATTATGATGAATGATGTAAAAGTAAAATTAGCATAATCAAAATATTCTGTGCTGTATTCGGACATGACGTTCGACGTGTCGGCTATTTTTATTGTATTGTTCACACTTCACAGTGCTTTAGTGTTTCTAAGCTTTGTTGAAGAGGTTGTGAGGCCCACCGCAAACGTTCGGAATATTGTAACGGAATTCCGTTAAAAAATTTCGAACCCAACAATTCTATTGGATCTGCCACACTCGTTAGTAATTTTTCCGTACAAGATTTGAGTGGATTTGCATGGGGCGCCATTTTGATTCGGACTTTTGAAACGGGATTTCGTTTAGGGAGGAATTCTTATGTACAATGTAAGTGGCAAGCCTAAATTGTCTAGTTCCATTCCATAATTTTCAAAATGTCAACCTTGCTTTGCCAATTTTTTTGCTGGTCTCGATTATCAAGCTACTTTGAAGTGAAAAAAGTATCTTTACGCATGTATCACCGAAGTGGTTTAAGAGGTCCAACCAGGGCATCCACGATTAACCAAAGATATTTAGTCTCACAATGTGACATGTAGTAGTAGTAATCCTGTCTGTCGTCAGCCGGACACTTATTCTATCCCGGGCAAAGTTGTTTTTATATGAAAATTTAAAAACATTTAGGGTTGCCCGAACTCTGAACCTCATAACGCCAACACCGGACCACTAGACCACAGAAGCGAAATTTGAAAAGAATAATATACGACAATCGCCTTGTTTCTTACTCAGGAGAGATTATGCCACTACAGTTTGCCAGTTTCTTATCGTTGAGCTATCTCTTACAATTCAAGAAAAAATTCGAAGGTTTTTTTTGTCTTTCAAAACCTTTAAAAATATAACTGCAACTCATTGTAAGATCATGTTTAATCGATCTTTATAACTTTAAGACTTAAGACTACAGAGAAATAGAATATACGTCTAGGATTCGTGAAAACATATATATTAACTTGGTAGCCAAATCTCTGTGTAATCGCAAAAATTTCAGCTGTTTCCGCCGGTGTCTTAAGAAAGCTGTACTTTCTTCACGTGGTGGGGATGTCATGGTTACAAAGTTACGTAACGATACAAACAACCAAACTTTCACAAATCATATTACGTGATGAAAATTGTTAAATACAGAATTTGTATGAGAGGCTGACGTACACTGGTAACTTGTAACTACACAAGGCTCGGGTTCGATTCCACTGGTCTACGCCTGTGCCTCGTAGCACGTTCTGTATTCCTGTTGTGTTTTTTTAAGCTAGTTTTCTTGTTAATAAACATAGACGAAAGTATGTGTAAAGTTAAGTTGATATTGGTGGTAAGTGTCACACTCACTAAACTAATTTTAAATTATCGCTATCTTCTTTCACCTATCTTAATAGAAAGAAACAAAACACGTTTAGTGATGTCAGATTGGTTTATATCTCCCCTACTACAGAGTTCTACGTCTACGTCTGGATTTATACCACGCCTTATCTATCTCTGTCACTCTATCACAGTGCTAACCATTCCGGTTGTGTGGCAGATAAACATAAGCTATACGCCAGCTTCAGTTCGGTAACGGAGCAGATAAACATACGCAACATTCCAGCAACGGCAACGGATTATTACCATCTTTGATATTTATATACGGTATGAGTTTCTGAACATCTCAAAATCCATACTTATAACAAATCTGTGGAGGACTGAATTCTGTACATTTGAAAGTTAAAAAAAATAGGCGCAGGCCATTTAAAATTGGCAGCAGAATACTTTTAGAATGTTTGTACTACCGAACACGCCGAATTTTGACGAAATTTTACAGATAGGTACTTCATGTTTCGTTAAAGGCTATAGGACTTTTTATTTATTTATCACTTTTTATCCCACTCATTAAAGGGAGAGGAGGACTTAAAGTCAAAATGTAAATTGGGCAATAATTAATTAATGCGTAGTCCGATTTTGTTCATACTTTTTTTGTTTTGTAGTATGTGCTATATAGACAGTCCCCATATTTTTTTCCAAGTCATACGTTTTGTAATTTCATATATATACGGACATATCGACACTGACAAAATAACTGGAAAGTCGGATTGTAGAGTAATATTTAAACGTTCAGGTCATCTTACGTATACATACATATTTTCACTCCGAGTTCTCCTTGAGAATTACACGGACTATTGAGTGTCAAGTAATAGAAGTTCGCCAGGTCTGCTAGTTTTAAACGCTTTTGTATTTGTCTTCCAATATTGTGTTAACAAATAACTCCAATTTATCTTTTTATAATTTATATCCTTTGGTTATAACCCTTTGTTGATGATACTCCAAATATCCGATGGGAATATTATAATGTGGAAACTCGCACATTGAATTATATCAAAACGTCTAATCTCACCCAGTGTTATAAAATAAACAGTGGTATTTTGATTCATAGGTCGGCACGGCCAATATAAATATAAATATCTGGATGACCGAACTCCGTGTCGAAAGTGAATCGTTTTTTCTCAAAGTTTAAAATTGAGAGAAATCTCTAATTTTGACTATAGCAAATGCGAGGATTAATTTTGGACTGAAAACACAATTTTAATATATTTGGCGTAAATAAAACCTTACCTTTTTTAGATGTGAATAAGTCTGGGTTATGAGTTTCCTTCCGTTTACCCTGGTTAGTGGATAATTACTACAGAGTATGTAAAATAGTCGCTTCCCGCTGTCTGCCTCTATGTGTGCTTGGATCGATAAAACCTCTCTCTCTCTCTCTCTCTCTCTCTCTCTCTCTCTCTCTCCTCTACTCTACTCTACTCTACTCTACTTATAAAAAAAATTGATTCAAGAGGGAACTTGTGCATAATAATAATAAATGTTCCTGGACAAATTACACAAATTGAAACTAATCCGAAAGTAAGAAAATTATAATATGCTTGTGTTACGGGTGTTAGTCAACGATTCTAATACATAGAAATACTTAAATACGAGGGTGGATCCAAAAGTTCGTGGCCTAACCTACAAGGAGCTATGACATATTTTGTTAGTATGTGTCATATTGATTTATTGTGCGCAGTTTCATTCCGATACTGCACAATGTAAATTTTATGTGATTATTTGTTTGAAGCAATCTGACGAAATTTTCAATAATGGAGAAAATTGAACACCGTGCAGTCATTAAGTACCTCAATAAAAAAGGCCTATCACCAAAAGACATCCAATAAGATATGGTGAGCACTTTGGGGGAGTCTGCTCCATCGTATTCCAGTGTCAAGAAGTGGGTAGCTGAGTTTAAGCGCGGTCGTGAAAGCATTAAAGATGATCCTAGGAGTGGAAGGCCTACATCCTCTACCACGAAAGAAAACATCGATAAAATTTGTGATCTCGTACTGAGTGACCGACGTTTGACCATTGGTAAGATAGCTGAGATAACAAACATTAGTTATGGCCGGGTGCAACACATAATAACGTAAGAGTTTGGGTTCCATAAGGTTTCTGCTCGC
>NJDC01004766.1:97022-109552 GCA_002245475.1 Calephelis virginiensis
TACAAAATGTTGTCGAAGATAAAATACATACATTACAAAAACTGCAATTTTACGATTTTAGATTACGAGCGAATCACTTTAACGAAACTGAATAACACTTAAAAAATATGTTAAGTTAAAATATGTTTAAAATAAATGCAAAGTATTTTTTTTTAAAATAATTTATTAAATAGGGCTTAATATCTTGGCCAGGTAGCGATACCAATAACATGGTAATATATAAAATAACAATGGTGTATATGGGCGACGGTTATCTTACCATCAGAAGTGCCGTTTCCTCGTTTAAAATATGCATGTACACACTATATTCCGATTTTCGTTTACCGATTACGCAGTGTTTAGGGGTGTGCTGTCCCTATCTGTTTTTTATCTGATCTGATCCTTGTTCAGAGTGATGGGGAATGATTAATCGCATTATTTATTATAAATATAACTTCTAAAGCATTTATAGTGTGCGTGTTCAGTGTGTGCGCGTGTGTCACATGTAACTCCTGACTGCTCGTGGTAGGGAGGCTGATGGTTTCATTTTCTTTTACTTGGTAAGTGGAAGTTTTAGTTTTTTTTTAAATAATGGAAGTCATACAAGCAGACGGATTTCCTGATTATAAGAAACTCACGCCGCCTAGAGACACCGAAGGTGATAATGATGCTATGCCAACTTGGGCCGAGACGTTAGACCTACCTTATCTTCCGAAACGGAACACGTCAATGGCAAGCACTGACGTTATAACGGCAGGAATTGGTAAGGATAGTACCGACGCGACGAGTTGCTGCGAAACTCTACCACCTGTAATTGCATGATTAGTGGGACTTAGTATCATCGGCTAGTCGTGGGTACCCTGGTTGTACCTCTGCCTACCTCTTCGGGGATAAGGCCGTGAAGATACTTTTTTTGTATATTATTTTATCTATATTTTCATGTTGGGGTTTGGATATGATTTTACGAGAGCCTTACAATTGCAACCTCTGGGTAGCAACGTGTATTTACTGTCTGCAGGCAACATGTTTTTATTTCCATTCGAAAATCTATCTGTCTGTTTGTCTTCTGATTCCAAAAAAAATCACAAATGGATAGTTTTTGGCCTCTAACTGATAATTTTTATTATAGAATAATTTGATTTTTTATGTGAAAGTAGTAACTCGTTATTTCGCCGGTACGATATATTGTAACTTCAATTTTTATCTTCAAATAACCCAATTTTAAAGTAACATAACTTGTATAAAAATAATGGTGACAAAGTTTTTAAATTTCTTCAGTGAAGTTTATCAATTATGAACAATATAATATTCCATTTTATAGTAATATAAATAGTAAAGACCTCATTCTCCTCATTTCAGATATGAACTCGTCGCACAACAATTTGTATTTAGATACGTCCACAAAAATAACTAAACTTATTGTAGAGGTTCTTCAGACTATTTGAAACGTTGGGCTAAAAGATCCAATGTTTTCATATGAGTGTTTTGTATACATTATGATTAATCCAGAGTAGTCTTTGGTAGATAAATCTATGTTGTTATCGTGTTAATATTTTGGACAATTATAGTGTTCAAATACTAAGTCAGTCTAAAATATTAACAATGGGTTTTTGGCTGTTTGAAATGTATTAGGTATAACTACGAAGCATGTAAGTTTTCATATATTAACTGAAAAGAAAATGTTATTTTTGTGGCAACGTACTAATTCACTAAAAAAACGAAGAACCAAATATTATTATTAATTTATCGACGTGTAATTTATTGAATGAATTTCTTTGTCACTATAATGTATCTTGGCTAATTTATGTTTATATATAATTTAGATAAGGTTTCCATATAGGATGAAACGATCTCTCATTTCGATTGTACAAGTATTTGAGAGATAAAAATTACGTTCACAATTTTTTAACGGATTTTTCATACAGACGTTTATTATGTTTCATTTGTATGTAAAGTGTAATAATTTCTAGTATGATCTAATTGAAGTTATTACGATTAAATATTGGTATCCAAAAACCAGTGTTGAAATATTTTCTTTCTTATCTTGCAGTCGCAATCATTCCCATAACTTAATAATTTGCGGTTGTACTTAGTACTCTGCTAAACAAAAAGAAAAAATCTGTAACATACATAAAGTAACTATATATGTATGTATATTATTATAAATAGTTGTGCAGCAATTTCATGAATACATATATCCATAGCGAATAACTGCGTCATAGTATTATACCAAATCCTGTTTCTGCCTTATAAGTCTGAAAGATTAATATCTCCTAAAGTTAACTAACTGTTATTCCTGAGAAAATCGCAGGCAGTTTGACGTCTGTATGAATTAACCTTTATGTCAAATTCAGTATCACATATATATTCCACAGTATATTTTATATTTATTACCTCGAAATGATTTGAGGCTAAACATTTAAGTTTTAATTGCAATTTAATTGTTTTGTATAGTATTTGATAAAACTCACATTTTATTTAATTATTCATTTTAATAATAAATTAAGAGATCTTATTTTAATGTTAACCTCACATAAGTCATAGATGATAAACTGCTAATTGTATAGTTATTAATATCTTCTAAACCGGATGTAAGTATTATTTCCTCTAATATGTTTAAATACAGTGGCATAAGAGTGGAGTAATACAAAGTAAAATATGTACCTACTTATTCTCCATTTCTAAGATATTAACTATCACTTAATTAGTGCTCTCTTCAAAAAAATATTTCTAAATACCATTCATTCAAAGGTTTCTAATTAAATAATTCTCGAAATGTGATCTTTTTAAACCTGAACTAGCAGTTTTTTTAACCATTTCAATAATTTATAAGATGAAATAAATGTAAGTTGAGCTCGTGAAATATGTTATTCTCTTAGTTTATTATTAACTTGAAAATATCTTGGTTCACCATTTCCTAGTTAATTTTAATTATATTCAAATAGATTTTTCACACAATTTTGTACGCTGTGGCAGTTTAAATATTGGATAACTATTTTAGTTAGGGAATGGTGAACTCTGGTCATTATTTATACTGAGATTACTATAAAATCATCTCCTAATAGATATCTCTTTAGGGTAAGCATAGTGAGGGACTGAAGTGACATTTAGAATGAGTCCATTCTGTTCTGTGTTCTCACTATGTGATGGGACCCTAAGTATCGGATTTTATTATATTACATTACATAAACTATAATCTTGAATTGTATATTCATCTACGTTTAGGCTTGTAACTTGCACAACTTCACATGATAATAGTACTTATGTCCCACTTACACAATTTCAATTCCTATAATGTGCAAGTTTTATGTCGGGACAAAACAACGTCCCGAGTTCATTCACTAGAATAAGCATAGGAGCATAAGGGTTTAAATTAGGCATTTTTAACTTCAACATTCTGTGTTGCAATTAAAAAAATGACGCATATTTTTTTCGTTGTGGTAACACTGGTGAGTTACAGTATTTGTTAAGCACAAATGTTTGTAGGTTGCCTTTTTTTAGTCGATGGATGGTTGTCGCGCTATTTTTTTTTTATCATAAGCCTTTTGTCTTAGATAGGTAACAATATACTATGTAGGTGTTTATATATAAGACGTTGGTTAGAATGTTCAAAAAGAAGTTGGCTTTCAATAAACTTGCGTTTCAATAAACTGTGCTCAAATTGTAAAAGTGAATGCACAAAACTTTTTTATGTTCAAAAATGGCATATCAAAATCGCACAGCCATTACGAATTTTTTTTATTAATCAGAATTGTTTAGAGACGGTCTCCTAAAACATTTTTGCATTGTGGATTTTACTTTATCTGTCCAATTTGACAGCTGTCAACGGGAAAGGACAAGGAATCATAAACAGCCACCTATTGGACAGATAAAGCAAATTAAGTTAGCTCTGGTCTGCTAGTTTTACGCTTAGGATAAGACTTTTTTAAAAACAAATTGTTTTACTTTTTTCTATTGTAATAGCTTCTTTTCAGATCGTTGTACGATAAACAGTAAGGGGACTTTACGCGGCAAATATTCTAGTAAACATATTTTATCGATAATTGAATTCATCGATAGCCCAATAAATATCAGTAACTTTTAAGGCGTTTATAGGGGTATCGCATTTGGGACGCTTCTGGTATTGCAAGTACTATTAAGAGAACTTGATATCTTTTTGAAGAACTAATACAAAGGAGAAGAATAATAAAATTAGTAGTAAGTTGAATCAACATCTGTTACACATTTGCGCAAGAAAAATTAAAGTATAGTTTTTTGATTTTCTTGTTCGTTAAATGATATCGATAATTTCAAAGATTGATATAATAGTTCCATCCCTATTGTACTTCTGCTAAGTAAAGTCCTTTCGCTGATAACATACGGCATATAGCATAAATATAAAGATATGATATTTAAAAGGTAGATGTATGGCTCCTATTTGGTTTTATATTTTCTATTATGACCAATTTTTCTCACTTTTACATCGTATTATGGGAATGGACTGCCATATTTTATCCTACTGTATAATCTATTAATAAATATTACTTAATTGGGGCTAGTGCGAATTCTTGTTGTAATTTGACGAGTTTCTAAGTTACATATCGTTTTTAATATATTACAGAAATTAAATTCTATACATACCGAACATATGGAGGTGAGATTGTGATATGGTAAGATACTTCTGAATTTGAATATGATATCAGGAAGGTTGGGTTGAAATATATTGAAAAAAGTAATGTTTGCCTCTGAATTATTTAAATCATATGGCCTAAATAATGAGAAATTAAGGGAAACATTTGACATAAGGGATAAACAACCAAAATAAGTCATTGAGAAGGCTTTGATTGTGCTTTTGATTATTTTAAATTGACATCAACACGTGCGTCATGTATGCAAAAGGTTAATACTGAATTAAAGAAAATGTTGATTGAAGTACCATAATAGAATATACTAATATGACAAAATAATTGAAAGTCACATATATTTCATAGTAAATTATTGTGAATTTGAAAATAATCATGATTAAATCGCACAATAAGCTGATTTTAATCGTAATCATGAATAGAACTCGTTAAATCATAAAAAGAATTGTAAGAAATCGAGAATTTAAAATGTTTATAGTATATCAGATTGAAGATTTTCAGTGCCATTTTGTTTGGTATAGGTGTGTGGAAGGTTTCGAGGAATGACTTAAAATCTTCGATTTGAGACAATCGATTTATAGAGAGGGTGTCCCGGAAAATATATACAGTACTTTGGTCCATAATATTGTTTTCCCAAAATAAGAGATCATTCAATTCAGCAAAGATTCTTGAGACAGTTCTAAAATACTGTTTATACCAGAACAACTGTACCAAAAACAATGATGATAATGTCAGGAATTTTAGTAATTTAAAAGAAAAAAAAATAAGATATTCTATTGACATAATTCAGTCGTGGGATTTTTTGTTTTTCCCTTTTAATTATTCCAAGGACACGTACGTAAGAGTTGACGTACATTTGTCTTGTTAATTTTTTTTTATTCTGAAATAATTATATGTACCTGGAATTTGTAATATGGAGATCTTATGTATCAAAGAAAGAGCTGATGGTCAAATATTTCGTTAGGTGATCTGTTTGAATTCTTTCAACGTTAAAATTTCATTCATAGAAATGTATAGAGTTGATATGACATTTTTTATTCAGTGCTTTGGTAGCAAAGCAGTAATTGAAGGACTTATGATTTTGGGCTGGATTTTTAAAATAAACAATTGAATTGAAACGGTAACCATTTTGGGAAAGCAGACATTATGGTTCCATAGGAATTCCTTTGACACAGAAATGTAAGGATTTGTATAATTTAACTTTTATTTGCTAGTCCACGTCTTTGATATGTTTAAATATTCTTAGTGGTGTAATACTAATTATAATGTATTGTGTAAAATATTTTTTTTAGTTATTATTATCAATAAATTAAAATTTGTTTATTTTAGAGCGAGTTTCATTGTGATTCCTTGATTTTGATTTTTGTTACGAGGGTAGATCCAAAAGTTCTAAGCCCGACCAAGAAAATAAAAGAAAATCTGGTAGCAACCGCCCGTGGTTTAACCTGCGCAGATAGGTATGCAAGTTGCAACTATCATCCTAAAAATCATGAGACGTTTCTGATATTATTCTATAAATTATTATCACACTTTGAATATCATATTTATATCGATGAAACTGTTTTATTTTAGTGGAGTCATGTTATTACGGGTTTCATGGCAAAAGTAGAAGAACGACTCCCTCTGGAAGCATAAAATTTGGTTTAATTTAGTTTTTGTATCTCCCAAGAGTGTCATTTTTTTTTTAACAAAAAACAAACGCAGTTTATTTCGCCAAATTTTCTTAATACCTGGCGTAATAAGATTAAAATTACTATCCATCTATAACGAGATACCGCTTGTAAGAAACTTGCGAATAAAAGGTACCTGAATCGTTGGTAATTACTAGCACCCTTTTATTATTTGGGGAACCTTTATGCTGGCTGCTATCTACGAGTACGTCATAGAGATTGAATAGGTGTTTGTGATATATGTGTTCGCACTACCTTTGATTACGTCGTTTTTTTATTATAGGAAGGGAAACAAGAGACGGATTTATTACAAATCTAGTATACGCAACTTAGCTGTTATGCCATTGAATAATAACAGTAGACAAATTTTCTGCCGTCATAACGTCATGACGTGTTCCGGTTTGGAGGGTAAGGTAGCCGGTAAATTTACTTTTACTCGAGGCCTGACATCCCGGCCTCAGGTTGGCAACGCACCATTACCACCTTGGGTGTCTCTTGGCGGCGAGAATTTCTTACGATCAGGAAATCCGTCTGCTTGTTTGCCTTCCAATATCATAAACAAAAACAGTTTTGAAGGATTAGGATTCGTCGACAAAAGTATAATAAAAGACACCTCATTGTCTATTGGTTTTACAAACAAATAAATTGAAACTGGTAAAACATCAGGACGGCTGCTCTTCAGGACTTTTCTGCCGCCAAGATAGAACAAGACAAATAGGCAAGCCATTTGAACCGCATAGGGTAGCAGTTGGAAAGCCTGTTGAGGTGTGGGCTTTGTCATCTTTCCCGTCCCGTAAAGGGGTCGCATCAGACCCATACCTATTGTCACCGAGACCCAAAGCCACTTAGCTCCGCGCACCATTTCAGATGGTTTGTGGCTCCTATTGAGTGGCAGGACGGGAATTACAAATTCCAGTGCAACTGGTGCAGTGGATGTGTGCGAAAGCGTTCGTATAGTCCTGGTACCTAGGTACCTGGTAAAGGAATAATCAAATCTTTCTTTTTTATATTATCAGATGAATACCTAAATAGTATCCTAACCTATATATCTATGGTCTAGCGGTCCAGGTGTTGGACTTGACTTCTTCCAGGCCCGGGTGCGATTCTCGGGTCGGACAATACAATAAAAATGTGTTTTTTCCAATTATCTAATAAAAAAATGTTGCTCGGGATCGGATGTGTGCCCGCCCGGTGGGCGATAGGCTCGCCACCTATCACATTGTGAGACTTAGTGTCTTTGGCTAGTCGGGGGTGCCTTGGTTGTGCCTCTGCGGTCTGCCTACATCTTAGGGATATGGGCGTGAAGATACTTACTAACCTAGATCCGATGACATTTATTAAAAGTTTGACCTTATTTTTGTGTGATAATTGTAGCACCATAAACGACTAGCGCGCTTTTTAACATAGCTGGATTAGGCGATCACTGTGTTCACTAGTTACACCTCTGTCGTGTTGCTTTGTGAGGTGGGTACATAAATTTTCTTACAGTAAACGTCGTGTGCACATTGTATCATAGCTAAATAATATGTAGCTAATATTTTGGCACTATTACAATTTTCTAAGCGTGCTTTACAACTTTTGCCAAATGCACCATTTGTCATATTATTTAGTTCATAACTAAAGTTATGGCTTTTGGAACGTAGGTAGGTTGGTATATTATTACAAATGTTTTGGTACGTGGAGTTTTGCATTGGACAGGCAAAAACCGAAATTCGAATTTCGTTTTGACTTTAAACCAACTTCGTACCTATCGCTCGTAAATACATACATCTGAATGAATGTATGAATTAAATAGATAATTAATTGAATTGTGCAGTAACAACTACGATATTTGACCACACTTGAAATATATTTTACTTAAGGTTCACAAAGGCGGTCTTATGGTTTAGTTAGGGGCAATATCAACCAGACGGCCATAGGCTTTCTTTAGGGTAGTGCAAGATTTTTGAGCGCCCTCTAGTCTTTGCCTACTCTTAGCATAAATTTTACATTAGTTTTAATTTTTATGATATAAAAAAATATATTTAGCTATTTTTATCAAATGATTTTCACCAGATTTCAGAAAAAGGACCATGCGACGGACCTTTTAAAAGAAATCAACAAAATTTTATTTTGATGGTTGGCTTCGCTTCTAGAGAGACACAACTCTACACTTGGACTGTCGCTACAACCAAACAAATTTAAGGTTTTCTGAACCTTTCAGAAGACACTTCCTGTAATAAGCAATAAGGTGCGTTAAATATCTATTTACAATTAAAACACATAATGTAAATAACATATTATAAATTTAAAATACAAATAGTCAAATATACCTTAGTATGTTAGTGTTTGGATATAATTTAATACTTATGCATACAGTGAGTAAATTAAAAACGCAGAATATTTAATCAGACTCCTCATGTGGACCACAGTGATCTAAAAGTGTGTTAAGTTTTTCCTGTTAAGGAAAAAAAAACAACTCTTCATAAAAAGTAGAAAAAAATGTAGCGGTGAACGATAAATTTAAAACTGTTAAAAGGCTGTTCTACACAAAAATAATTAACAACTAAGATTAAGTATACGACACAAGTTAAAAGTGCTAATCTGGCATCATAGAAAAAGTAACATTCCATTTTCTATCTTACAAGACAAATACTAATAAAAGCTAATAATTACACACAAAATATTTCACAACAAACCTTGATTTCATGAAAACCAATGATGTTGACGAAAATATATTTTTTTGTGACAAAAAAACACTATATTACTGCTCGGGTCAAGTCACAAGAATTGCACAGTTTTATAAAAGACTAGCTGCTACCTGCGGCTTCGCCCGCGTTTTCACAGAAACCCGGTGTGCGATCGGGATTAAAAATAGCCTATATGTTAATCCAGGTCACAATCTATCTGTCTTCCAAATTTCAGACAAATCCGTTAAGCCATTCGAGCTTGAAAGAGTAACAAACATCCATACATCCATACTTACAAACTTTCGCATTAATAGGATAATTTAACACTGACGTTAAAAATTTAAATAGCTTCACTATTATAACGGTTCTTTATTCAAAAGTTTTTTTTTTAATTCAATAAAAAACGACCTCAATTTCAATGTTATGTATACTAGGTAGTTAGTAGGAACCTAGTCTATTTAAAGTATGTATCTATAATATAAAAATGAATCGCTAAATGTGTTGGTAAGCGCATACCTTCCGAACGACTGGACCGATTTGGCTAATTTTTTTTTTATTGTGTTAGTTATTAGCAGGTGAAGGTTCTTATGAAGAAAAAAAAACCGGGAAAGTTGCTGGGAAAATGGGAAAAATAATACTTTATTGTTTCCCATACTGAACGGGTGGAACGAAGTTCGCCGGGATAGCTAGTTTTAAATAGAACTCTAAACTCTTGATCAAATTTAAACTACACTTGGAACTGAAAGCACCTTTTTTGAGAGATAAACATCGGCGTAGGCAGGTGCGGAAAGAGGGGGGCAGCTGCCCCTCCCTCCCCTTGTTCACATAGAACTGCAACTGTCCGGATAACCAAAAACCGTTTCAAAGTACTAGGTATGTATGTTAGGGGTGGAGAAGAAAGAGAAAAAAGTTTTAAAAATATTTTGTGAAGAACCGAGCAGAATATTTTTCAAAAAAAGCTATTTCTGGTTATAATATTTTGCTTTAAATTTTCACCACACTTTTTATATTATAAAAACCACGATTCAAAGAATATGGCGAGGTTTTTTTTATCTGCCCCCTCTGAACAGAATCATGGCAACAACCTTAATGATAAGACAGCGAACAAGCACATGGCTCTCCTGACAACTGTGGTCTATAGACACCATAGATGTTACAGGTGCGTCGCTGTCCTGTGGTTGGAGAGTTTTGCCAATTTTGTTCCGGCTACCCGAAACTTGACACTGTTTTTATGGCGGCAGGAAAAGGTAAAACGGTGGATCCCTACCAGTATAAGTTGCTATACCTACACGGCATTACCACCAGTGGTCTTGGTGGTAACGACCTATTTAGCGTTTCTCGCCTCTTACTCTCTTCCAGGCATGTATGTAGAAGATATAGGAACCAAGGACAGCACGGGAAGAAATTGCAAAAAATAAAATATTCATAAAAATTGGTAGATCCAGTAACAATAATATACATAAAACATAGTTTAAATTAAAGTGGGACTTGACTTCATGAGGTCCCGGGTTCGATCTTCGAGTCGGGCAACTAAGTAAAATTGTGTTTTTTCGATTTTAAAACAAAAACAACATTTCCCGCCATATTTCTGCCTCTTTGGGAAGTCAGGCGTGGAGATACTTTTTTTCATTTGATACACTATTTAAAATATTAGATATACGTATATGAATAAAAAAAATACCATGCGTTAACACACACGTCATAAATCTGGACGTAGTTAGAAAGCATTCGTTACCAAAACGACTCATTTGTTGAAAATAGGAACCGGGCATAAGTCTGTAGTCAAACTGGGAAGAGTTTGTCTATAAAGTTACTAAAGTTAAAGTTCAAATTTAGCGTTGTGTAACTTTTACTTTTTACAGGTACAAGAAACAGCTCCTTCATTTTCTGGTCATAGCCTCTAGAACGTAGTGATTATATACTCTTTGATAGCCTCACTGCGTATATGTATGTAAGTTGACTTTATGTTTAGTTTAACTATTTTTTATGTTATATGTGTAACTTTATTAAATAGTATAGTTTAGTAGTTTATGTATTTGTACCAACATCATCTACTTTCATTTTTTATTTTCCTTTTAATGGCTGAGAGAAATTTCATTTATTAGAGATTCGGCTCGGCGTTGGTATTTATCTACTTTGAAGTTTAATTTGTAGTAGGTATCTGTTGTGTACAGAAAAGAGTAAATATTAAATGTGTTTTTTTTTAATTTTCTAAGAAAAAAATATTTCTCGGTATTAGATATGTGCCCGGTTGTACCAGTCTATCACATTGACGGACTTAGTGTCTTCGGGTAGTTGTGGGTGCCCGGGTTGTGCCTCTGCCTACCGCGTCGGGTATGTGGGCGTGAAGATATTTTTTTTTACAATAAGGAGTTAGTGATAACGCATACAGAAGGTAAGTGAGTAAAACTGCGGCCATTTCCCGGTCGGAAAAATAACTTAATTATACGATTAGAAAAATAATGTTTATTAGCGTTCCAATTGAAATCGAATCCTTCTAAGTGTAATTTACGTAAGTACAACAATTGTTTCTAACTTTATACGTACTTACATACTCGTATGTCATGTAATGTCACTAATTAGATGTTGTGGCTATGATTTTCATCGTAATATCTAACAGACACGAACATTTTTTTTAGTTAATAAAGAAGAGCCGAATTATTATTAGTAGTATTAGCCGAAGATGGTGGTGGTAGATGTTAACGACGCTAAGCAGTTTTGCAAGGATAATAACATTTGTCACTCGATATTCTCTGCCTACCAGATATGCACTTGGCGTTAAGATATTTTTAATTGTTGTACTATTTTAAAAATAATTTATAAATGTAAAACAAAACATAGTTTCGCCAAATTGTGAAGCAGTTTATTGGTGATGCACTCTTATTCATATTAAGTTCCATATATTAAATTACAATTACTAAATTTTAACACCTACTTAAAGATATTATACAGCTCAATTTTGAGCTAAATATATTTATTCGTACATAATAATTATGTTTTTCATTTTACTTTTTAAGTTGCCAATTTTTTATTTATGCATGAGAAAGGGAGGCACAATCTTAAAACGTATTTATGTCTAGGCGAAGTTTATGTAAGGAAAAGTATCTACAGTAATTAATAACAATGTGTAGGTATTACCAAAGACAATATAAAAGTATCTTCACGCCCATATCGCCGAAGAGGTTGGCAGAGGTACAACCAAGGCACTCACGACTAGCCGAAGACACTAAGTCCCACAATGTGATAGGTGGCAAGCCTATCGCCAACCGGGCACAATTCCAATCCCGACCAACATTTTTTTTATTAGAAAATTGGAAAAATCCAATTTTCTTTTTGTTGGCCGACCCGGGATTCGAACCCGGGACCTCATGCAGTCAAGTCCAACACCCGGACAGCTAGACCACAGAGGCGACCTCAATTTAAATTTAAATTATATTTACTAATCTCTGGTATTACACAAATTGATCTAACCACAAAAATACGCAAATAATGTTTTTGTTATTTTTTAAAACTTAATCCATTTTAAACAAAACAAAACAAAAAAAAGGTTTTTGGCGCTATCTTGAATGAAGATGGTCATATTTTTTTCA
>NJDC01004766.1:110194-140630 GCA_002245475.1 Calephelis virginiensis
CAGGCTCTTGGGTAAAGCGGTGGCCTTTTTACACAAGCTCATGTAACGAGATTTGGCGGCAACGAGAAAATATACGATACGCTAATTTCTTTGATTATTTCATTTGTGCATTTTTACTGAACAAAATTGTACAAAATGCCACCAAAATTGACTAATTTCACTCAATATTAACACGAAATTCAATAATTATGAAAAAACTTCGACCATCCTTTCTCTCGATGGCGCCAAAACTCGGCCGGATCTTTAATGCGCATTTTGATGATAATAGTTTGAATGAAAAGCTCCGAATGTGTATCCCTGTATTGTATAATATGCATACTAAATAACCTAAAAGTTTGTTACGCCTATTATCATCGTTATTTGACATAGTTGCTGCTCGTAATCTGGTACACCCGCAATTAGCTGCCTAACCGTCACAGATGATTTGTTTTTACCATAAAGTAATTCGATCCCGTGCGTGTATCCCAACCCTAGCATTTGCACCATGACATAAAGATAGTTTAGAGTATACTAGCTTTAAGTACCAGGTGTATATTTTAGTTTTAATTTTAGTATTTTTGTAAAATATAAATGTTATATTTATTCTCTACTTCGTAAAGTACCTATTACTTTACATATTTAGATACAGTTTTCATACTTGGCGCTACGGTCAAACTCCATTATTATACAAATAATAATTAGTTGCAGTATTTCACTTATTACATATTTTTTTATAAATCAATTGCTTTGGCTTTTACAACATCTTTTTCTTGAGATATGCTATTTAAATTTTCAATTTTCTACTGTTGCATAAACTTGCGTGAATTTAAAAAAGAACTGTCGACCTACCTAATTGATAAGTATAAAAAACTTCGACTTTAAATGAGCCTCCACAGCAGTACTAAGGCGCTCTTTCAAATCAAGTTCTTATTGGATACCTACTTTTTTTCTAGTCCTTGAAAATTCGTTTCGAAAAGCACAAAACCATGGTCACTCTACAGCAAACAGAGCTTTTCTTCGCATTATGCAACCATGTTTCAGGTTTATTTTAGTTAGTCAGAAAACTCGCTCGCGATACACGTCTTGTGCGGCTACGTGCTTACTATTTAAGTGTTCTTGTTGTGTTTAGTGTTTCTTCAAATGCGCATTTCGCGGTTTTATAAAATACGTGTTTACCATTAGGTTTTATTTTAAAAAAATAGCTGGAGATTTATCTTAAGAGACAATAATTATTTTTAAGCTTATTTAATTACTTATATATTGTAGATTTAATTTTGTCCGGTGGGCATTAATGTTGATTGCAGTTTGAAAAAGTTTTGAATGAAGTGCTCGATCATTTTCTCAATTTCATTGAGACAACATTTATTACAGTTTTAATTTATAAAATCTTCAAATTTTTTAAATATATTTTATTTTACAGAATTTAAAGTTTTTTCCTAATTGCGTAGGTATGTAACACAAAAGAATTTTATTCCGTATTCCGCTGTAGCTGTAGCTTACTCATAAAATGTTGACAGGTTTCAAACATTAAAGAAAGTTATGTCTTTTACCTAGACCTATGACGTATGTATGGCAATATACATGCTTTTAACCTTCAAACCGTACATAAATAAACTATAAATCATTGGGATTACTAAGATAAAGTAAAGCTACGTTGAATATGTCTACTAGAATCAACCTACATATTGAAACATAAATAAGGTTTAATTTCACGTTACTTTGATGTTTTTTTTTTAAATAACGTAATAAATTTCAAACAAAAACGGTTTTTCCGAGGAACTTTAATATTTTTTTGAAGAATTGGTATCTTTTTCGTAATATTGGAAATGTCTATGAGTATAATTGATAGTTTTTTTACGTCACATATAAGTATTTCTTTTTGTTAAAAACCGTTAATAACACAAGAATTCCTGAATGTGGATTTTTTATTTTGAAGTGCGAACTTAGTATGAATACTGGCTTCTTAGGACTTTTGGTGTAGTGTTGAAGATAATGGAATTTATTTTCAAAATCAACTTAATAAAATATTATGGACCGAAATGAAACCAACTTATATCATGAGTATAAATGTTAAACTACTCTTGAGTTATTAGTGTATGTTTGCCCCATTTTCTCTTCAAAATTACTAAACTGAATTTAATGAATTTTAGCAACGAAATTGATGAAAACTCAAGCTTGGATAAGGGCATAGGTTTTTTTTATCCACACAAATATTTAGTACTCGGGTCATAACTAAAGTAAAATCCTAAAAATAGGCTGTATGTCCTATTAAAAACGGTTCATCCGTTTCAGAGATTAGCCCTAAAAAATTAAAGACAAACGAAAGTTTTATGTGCATATTTAAATTTAAATTGACACAACCCAGACGTTTTTAAATCGCGAACACATCGTTGTTCAATTTGACTTTTTATTTTTTGATTTTAGGCAATGAGGTAGATTGTAGGTGTATTATGATTTTTAAACTTCATTTTAATAAGCTATCAGACCAGCATTAGATCTTTGCAGTTAAGAAATTAGGAAATTATTTTTTTAAAATTATTAAAAAATGTTTATTTTTTAACAACATTTTTTTCCTTTGTGATATTGCTATCGATGCTTTAATCTTTTTTTATAGCATCACGGGAAAACCTATATCAATTTTAAACTCTGCTATATTGAATTAAAAAATCATACGATAAACGGAAATATCTTTAAATTAAGTATAATGCCAGGAACTTATTGTAGCGTGGGTGAAGACGCGGGCGTAAGCCGTAAGTAAAAACTTCCACGGATAACATTCTGCATTACAAAGTTCGTTTAGTTTGTTTAACTTATGTAAAAAAATCTACAGTCTCAAAATAAAAATGTAGATAAATGACGCAAAAAAAAAAACAATCAGTTTAATAGTAGGAAATTAAAAACCAATTACTGATAATTTAATTATTAAAAGTTATAACATTTGTATTATATTCAAATTAATAAAATCGAAATTGCTGTAATATTAAAACAACCACTTTTTATTACATGCATAAACTATAAACTGCGCATACATCTACCTAAATACAGTTTTTACAATTTTTATCTGTCTGTTTGTTCCGGCTAATCTCTGAAACGGCTGGACCGATGCTGACAGAACTTTCATAGGTTCAGTAGGTTATGATGCTTATGATAAGCTTAGCCTAGTTTGGTAAGTAGTGGCCTCAGCTAGTTTAAAATAAATGTGAGATATCTGATCTCTTCCAGATAAATTTTAAATACGCAAAAACTTTGTTTGCAATTATTTATGTTATTAGTAGATACTTTTGCTTTATACGTTAATGCCAATAGATAATTCTATCGCCTCTTTGGTCCAGAGGTCTCGTGTTGAAGTTGACTACGTGAGGTCCTAGGTTCGTTTCCTGGGTGGGGCTACTCAATAAATATGTTTTTTTTCCTAATCAAAAGACCGTTGCCCAGGATTTGATTAAGTGCCTGATGGGCGATAGGTTTGCCACCATACTCCATATATATATACCTGAGACTTTGTATATTTGGCTAGTCATGCGTGGTCTCGTTGTACTCGTGCCACATAATAATAACTATTAACTTACCAATGCTCTCACCTTTGGGATACGGACGTGAAAATATTTTTTTTTGCAACTGCAACAATCTGATTAGTATACCCCATAGTAATGATTTTTATAATGGAACAAAATTTACACTTTTGCTATATACCTACCTATTGTGCGGTCTCTACCTACCCCTCCCTAATTAGTTAGGTTTTAGCCGTTCCTCTTTTACCTATTGCATTTTTTCACTTTTACTACACTTTAGCTACTGTTATTACGTAGATAATAATTTTTCTGTTACGAATTTTTGGTCTGTCAAAATATTTTTTCTTAGAAACTAGTCTTATCCCAGGAAATTACTACTAAATATACCTACATATCGAATACACAATATGGTTTCATTAAACTTAATTTGACCGCCTCGTTGGTCGAGTGGCTAGCGTACTCGCCTAACTACATCGACCAACCGTGAAGCTCGGGTTCGATTCCCGACGGGGGCAGGCATTTGTGTGATAAACATTTAGATGTCTGCATTTCCGGGTCTGGGTGTTTATTAAATTTATTCTGGTATCTATTTAAGTATTTCTATGTACTAGTGTCGTTGACTAACACCCATAACACAAGCATATGATTTGCTTACTTTGGGGTTAGATTCAATTTGTGTGATTTGACCAGGATATTTATTTATTTAATTAGAATACTAGAATACTGTTGAACTAGAATAGATAATACAGTCGGTTAATACCATAATATGATAAAGTTTATATAGTGACATTTAATCAATTCACCACCATAAACACATTTAATTTTTTGTTCAATTTCTTTGAGAATTCTAAATGTTGACACAATTGTTGCATATGTTTATGAAAACGATAGTAGTAGTATCTTCACGCCCATATTCCCGAAGGAATTAGGCAGAGGCACAACCAGGGCACCCCCGACTAGCCGAAGACATTTATAGGTCCCACAATGTGATAAGTGGCAATCCTATCGCCACCCAGACACCAATCTCGAGCACCATTTTTTTAAATTAGAAAATCGGAAAAACCCAATTGTCTTTTTGTTGCCCAACCCGGGATTTGAACCCGGGAACTCATGAAGTCAAGTCCAACACTTGGACCGCTAGACCACAGAGGCGACCGTTTTATTTTCCTCTGAAAATTATAAATGTTTACACAATTGTTGCTTAATATGTTTATGCAAACGATAGTGATGTTTACTTTATCAAAAGCTTTCCTAGGTTTGTTTGCGACATGGTTACTATTTCTGTAACTAGGTGAAATTTTAAATCGCGCAAGTAGTGGAAAATTGTTCATACATAAAACCACCGTTATTTAACGATCGCATTTCGTAAACGTTTAGATTTTGCTCAGCATCTACAGTTTATTTTCGTCATAAACATATCGAGACACTTTAGTCTTTACTGCCACAAGATACAGATCATTATGCTTTGAATGTAATTCGACTTTTAAGTAGGATAACGTTTTTCTCTTAACGTATCTCACATTGTATTAGACTCATAAACATTTTTCGTCAATACATTTTGCTTTATTTAAATATGATCTCTTTTGTATTCTGATAAGTTTTACTTTTAAAAATCATTATCCTATTGGCTTAAAGACAAATCATTAGTCACGTTCAAACGAACCTTGATCGTTTGACGTCATTTTTATGTATCATTTCTATTGCAGTATTCAAAAGTATCTGGAAATAGTGTTTAGTGTTTGTGATTTGTGAAAGACTTCCAAAATGATGACAATAAGCGAAAGTCAGTTTTCATCAAATAAAATGTCCAGCATCCACAAGATCAACGACCGCGTCGTCCACAGGGATAGCTTCGACGATGTCAAAAGCTCCTCAAGTGTCAACAGTGCTCTCATCACAAAACGAGGCTTCAAACCTTCAGACATGTTTGATCCCCAAAAAAAAGAGTTTCTCACAAACCTCAGCTATAAATTGTTCCCTGTAAGTTGGGTAAGTTACATCTTGTCTTTTTAATTTAAGCTTCTAACAAGGTGTTCCGCAAGGAGGCGCTTTGGATCCTATATTTAGCGGTATTTATATTTTACACTTATATATGTAAAATTTATTTTTATGATAATACTACTGACACATACCTTAATTCAAAACTAGTTAACTTACACTGGCATTTAACATACTTGGCAATTTAAAAAAATTCGTTGCTAAGATTCTCATAAAAGATTTATTTTTCTAGACAAATTTAATAGAATATTAACCTATCGGTTACCAGTAAGCTAAAATTGCAAATAATTTATTTAAAATAAATAACTAAATCAGGTGTTACTTTGTCAACAAATTGATGGAGTTTTTAAAACCTTTTTGCAAGGTTCTTATTTCTTTGTTGTTGAATCAGACGTTACTTTGCGGAAATCCATTAAGTAAAACACCAATTTACTACTATTCGGTTTATTTCAAGGATATGTTATTAAAACTCTCACGTGTAGTGGTTGAAGACGAATTTTATCACAGTTTTTGAAGAGCTGAGTTATATTTGGCTGCCAGATCTTTTGTGATATTTAACTATTATTATACATAAATATTGGGTGTTTCTTTTCTTGAAATATTTCAACTCTTAACACCTTTTTTTCGTTCTATGGTATCATTTCGATTTTCGCGTCACTGGTCGATAGGTTGGCGTATACCTACGCACTGCGCATACCTGATAGAGAAATGAATTTGTTTGATTAAAATATTCTAGGTATTGGTGTCATTGGTATTTTTACAAAGAAAGAATTCAATAGAGATAAGACATTCAGCATTGTTTGCTGAAGATCCATAAAATCGGCAGAAAGAAAAATTACTGAAGATGTAATTTTTCTCGTTGAAATATCTGGTATTTAAAGACTATCCTACTAAGTACTCTAATATGCAAGTTTGTATATTTGTTTTGTTGTTCGTTATTCCTTCACAAAACTGCTGAAACGATTTACATGAAATTTAGCACGCACGTAGAGGGTAACTTGAATTAACACATAGGATAGTTTTTAGTCCCCTTTAACCACGAGGGCAACAGCTAGTAGGTATGTTATATATTTCTTGCCATCAGGGATACAGATTTATTGTCTACCTACATAATAAATTGTACTAGCTTGTTTGCTACCTATGTAAAAGCGATATAATATGTAATATAAAAATGCGTGTGTGTATTAGTATACACAAAACTTCTCCATTATATCTTTTTTCGTAGAAAAAAAAAAAGTAACAGAAAAGAAGTTCCACTTCAAAAAAACTTTATAGTATAGCGCGAGGTGCTTGCACCTTCAAGGTACCTTACAAAACAGCTGATGAAACAAAAAATACGAAGAACGCAGTATGAAATTCGGCGTTAAGTGTTTTTTTTGTAGAGCGTAAATAGAGATGAATGAACGTTACAAAGTAATATGACCGTTGATGACTCGTTGGTCGAGTGGCTAGCGTACATGCCTAACTACACTGACTAACCACGAGGTTCGGGTCCGATTCCCGTCGGGGCCAGGTGTGACGAACATTTAGATGTTTGCGTTTCCGGGTTTGGGTGTTTATTAAATATACTCTGGTATCTGTTTAAGTATTTTTATGTTTTAGAAATGTTGATTAACATCCATAACACAAGCATGTAATATGTTCACTTTGGGGTTTTATTCAATTTGTGTAACTTGTCCATATTAATTTATTATTATTATTATGACTGCAAATTCTCTCATACGTCAATAAAGAAGTTTCGCTTCAAAAATATTTTTACGCAATTTGTAGACCAGTAACTAATGACGTAGAAATGATGGTAGTTACATAAAGCACAGAAACTGTGAACAGCGTGGTTTTGATACTGGTCAACTGTCAACTACCTACACCTAAAATATTTCTCTAAGATGATAAAAGTCATTTAACGTATTTTTATTTTAGCACTTGCCCTGTGCTTGGGATAAATTTTCTATAAATTTTAAAGAAAGAAAAAATTTCGCCCCAGACAGGATTTGAACCTGTAACCCTTCGTCTCAAGCCGACGAATGCCCTAACCAATTGAGCTACTGAGGATTCAAGTCCCGTGGCGAAATTTTTAATTCCTTTCTAACCCGTTAACGCGGGTAGTTATGTCCTATAGATTTCGATTTCGTCGGCTTGAGACGAAAGGTTACAGGTTCAAATCCTGTCTGGGGCGAAATTTTTTCTTTCTTTAAAATTTATAAAAGTCATTTAATTTAAAAATGGAACGCTTTTCCTCAAAGTTTTATGTTACAACGCACCTGGTAATAAAGGTTCTGCGACGGCCCTGCCTTACAAACCAGTGCCGCATTTGTTTAAACTGCTTTAAATAACAAAATAACCACTTATCAGGAGCTAAGAGGACGAATTTATTTTATTTTATGTCATCTTCATTTAATAAGCATTTGTATGTAGTAAATACAAGACTGTGACTAAAATCTTGACAAAATTCTCAACCTTTGTCTGTGACCATTAAAGTTGTCATAATCGTCGTCAAACTATGAATGCTGTCACATTTGACACGAAATCTATAAAATGACAGCTCTTAACTATTGACTAAAAATAATAATACAAATAATCTATACATATATATAAAAATCAATTGCTGTTCGTTAGTCTCGCTAAAATTCGAAAACGGCTGAACCGATTTGGCTAATTTTGGCTTTGAATTATTTGTTCAAGTCCAGGGAAGGTTTAAAAGATAAGAAAAAGGGTAAAAAAATTGCGAGGAAACTAGGAAAAAAAATTTTCCCGTACAAACTGGACGGGTGGAACGAAGTTCGCCGGGAAAGCTAGTATAGAATAAAATTGATTTGAGTTCCATTTTGAAATATAATGGACAGTTGAGACGAATCTCACAATTAAACAAAGTAACATAAATTCGTTTAGGTAAGGAAGATTTATTGTGTTATAGGATCTTACATGCAAAAATAAGCGCGAAATACGTTTACAAAATGACCGACATGATGCCAGATTTGTACTGGTAAAGAGTGCCACTAGATACGTCATGATAATAAAACAATTGAGACTAAAATGACCAGGATAAATCATGAGACATGTTGTATTTGATTATTCTGGCCCGACTCCAGAACTAATGCTGAAATAGACTGTTCCTTGAACGCATTTAATTGTTGGTTTGTAATGTTTATGAAGATTGATATATTATTGTAATTATGTAGGGATGTTATTTTTACTGATATTCAAATAATTTAAGAATAGTACAATTGCAAAAAATCGACTCTAATTACTTCATTAGCACGATTTGATAATTATTATTTCGAAAGATAGCTAAAAATTCCGATATATGTTATATCAACATCCCACTATTAAGGTATTTTTATTTTAGAACTTGCCCTATCCTTCAGTTAAATATCTAAATTTAAAAAAAAGAATTAGTCAAAGACAGGACCGCCTAAACGGCAAAAAAAGGAATAATAAATTTTGTCACAGGTTGAACCCTTAGGAACATGAAAAATACTCAGCTTGAGGCGAAAAGATACAGGTTCAAATTCTGTCACGGGACAAAGGTTTTCTTTTTTTTTTTAAATGTACTCGTAGTAATCCCACTAGCTGTTTTGAGTTATAGGTACTTAATAATGCACTTTTCGTCTATCTTCGCCCTTGTGGTCTAGCGGTTGGTTGGTTGTCTTGTTGGACTTGACTGCATGAAGTCCCGGGTTCGAATCCTGGCTTGGGCAACAAAAAGAAAATTGGGTTTTTCCAATTTTCTAATAAAAAAATGTTGCTCGAGATTGGAAATGTGCCCGGTTGGCGATAGGCTTGCCACCTATCACATTGTGGGACTTAGTGTTTTCGGCTAGTCGTGGGTGCCCTGGTTGTGCCTCTGCCTAACCCTTCTGGAATATGGGCGTCAAGATGCTTTTTTTTCGTCTATCTTCATGTCATCAAGATAGCCGTAAGTTTAAATGCACTATTAAGTATAACTCAAAAATCGCTGGTCAGATTATGATAAAATTAGTAGGGATTGGAATCATCTTTCTAAAAACAATAATCAAAATTAATTTGATATTGGCCAATTAATCGCGTAATACACATACAGTCGAATTTAACCCCGGTTAAATAAAAAAAAGATGTTCTCAATCTAACTGTATACCTTTCTAGTAAATCAATTATTTTGGTTCTTCTTCTGTTACAAGCAGATGCATCATTTCTTAAATTTGATCAGATATATTCAAAAATGCGTATTTTTAACTATATAATATAATCATTACATAGACAAATTTTCCCTTTAAATTATGCTATTAAAAGCTCTTGATGTAGGATGGTGAGGCCGTTATTTTTTTTTGTGTAGACTGCTAAAAAAATTCACCAACCGCAAGCAAAGGTTACGAGTTTCGTGGGTATGTTTCTACGTGATACGAGTACATGTAAAAAATTATACAGCTATTGACTACACGGTTGAAACTCCCCTATTAATTTTCTTACATTTGTAACGCGAAAATAAAAATGAATGCCCGCATCATGTAAACTCTAAACAGAGAGTAAACTACTACTATTAAAATTATGCGCTTCGAGTTTACACTTTTTACTCTTTTTACACTTATACTTTTATTTTTAAATTGACTGACCTAATCGAAATTTAAGCGAAATGATTAATGATGTGTAATGACAACTCTACATAGATATCTTTAAAATACATTCGGATTTCCGAAGCTTGACGAATATAGCCGAAGCGCATAATTTAAATACTACTGTACTGTAATAGATAAAGTTCTTTAGTTTTGTGACAAGATTTTTTACATACCCCTTTTAATCTCGAAAATATTGATCACAGCATATGGGCACATCTTTACAAACCATAGATGACGTGTATTTTTTTTACGACCAAGAAATATTAAATGCTAGTTTCTTAAACAAAATGTTATTAAAATTGGTATTTTAAATGTTTAAATTTTTTATTCATACGAGTATAATTGGCCAGTCTGGTTATCTTTAAGAATGTCTTTAGTCCAGTAACGGTATTGTAACCGGACTATGGAATCTGGTTATGCGGCGAGTACGACATTTGCATTTTAACGAATAAGTTCAGTGGTTATTTTTATTTTTACATGCACTTGAAAAAAGAGCGTCATCTTCCATCTGTCATCAAATGTCAACCTGATCTGTAGGGCTACTTTTGAATTTCGATTCTTGAAATATTTGAAATTGGAATCGGATTTGTCATTTTGGGTACTCTTGAACACAATGCTAACGAATTATTAATATTTAGTTTATAATAAACAATAGATTTATTTTATAGGATTAATTAAATATTTGTGGAACTAAATGTTAATAATCCGATAGTTCTGCATTCATGCAATATTGGCAATTGGGATTATAGATTGGTGAATTCGATAAGTTATTATTCGGGATTCGTTGAGTTTTTTCTTTTAGATTCGTTAAACTTTTTTTTAAACAAACTTTAACAATTTGCTAGTATTATGCTTAATAGTACAAAATTATACATATCCGATTCCAATTTCTAATTTTTCCAATATTTCCGATTTCTTAACCATGCTGATGTAGTCGCTGCATCATCGATCGATGAAATGATTTTTCATTATCATGGTCAAGGATATAATAACCCTTTCACGAGTCAGTCTAGATTGATAAATAAATAAATAAATAGCCCCGATCAATTCACAAAATGTATCTAACCCCAAAGTAATTGGTGTTATAAGATGGCAAATCCTTCAATCATTCAATACCGGGCGTAGATCGAACTTTTAAACAGATTGTAATCTGTAACCTTTCGTCTCAAGCTGACGAATGCTCTAACCAATTGAGCTACAGAGGATTTAAGTCCCGTGGCGAAGTTTTTAATTCCTTTCTAACCCGTCTAACGTCTAACGTCGGCTTGAGACGAAAGGTTACAGATTCAAATCCTGTCTGGGGCGAAATTTTTTCTTTCTTTAAACATACATACATACATACATATCTTCACGCCAAGTCCCTTACGGGGTAGGCAGAGAGTATCGAGTGCCAGACCTCACGATCCTGACAAACCTGTCTTGCTTCCTTCACATTCATAACCCTTTTCATACAAACACGCCGGTTTCGGAGACTCTTGACACCACCCTCGGATAATATCCGATTGATCTGATCGTGAAATGTCAGCCTTGGTCTCCCCGGGTACCTACATCCATCCACATTTGCATTGTATATCTGCTTTCTTTCTTTCTTTCTTTCTTTAAAATTTATAGAAAATTGATCCCAAGCATAGGGCAAGTGCTAAAATAAAAAATAGATTGTAATCAGTCTAGAAAATTGGACAAGAGCAAATCGAATTATGAATTCGCTTATAATACAAAGGAGAATCTATTTTAGGCTGCAAATGAGACGCTTACAAAATACAATACAGTTCATACAAAACAAAACTATGGAATAAACAGGAGTAAACTTACAAACGTGTAGGTACATCATCATGAGCTTATACTTATACCACATAGACCGTCAATGTGTGTAGTCTATTGAGATCACATGATAATGATATCATACTCCCATTCGGGGGGTAGAGTAGCCGGTAGCCAGCCAAAAGACCTATAGGTCTGTAGAGTTCACCGGTAACTCTTACAATCAGATTAGTTGCGTGCTTCTTTGCTGTCTGTTGCCATAAAATAATCAGGAAACCCGTCTGCTTGTTTTTCTATCTGACTATTACCGACTTTCAGTACTATGTCCATTTAGTTTTTTGACATTTTGTCTTTAACTGGTTTCAGAAACTAGTTTTAAACGCTAAAAGCGTTTATTGCCATATTATATATGATACCTAAATTGCGAAACATTATAGTTAACATCCTAAAAGGTTTAAATATATTTTCAGATGCTAATCAGTAATCACTAACAAAAAAGTAAAAATTAAATTAAACAAAAAAATATAATATTACTAACTACTGTAGTGCGTATGTACACCCAAAAATGTAACTCGGCGGTTGCCGTCATTAGGATGGCAACTTTTAAATGGAACTAATTTTGCCCGCGATTTTTGTGATTAAAGCGAAATGTCTCATAAATTATTAGATGAAATGACTGTGATACACTTGAATATTGGCATACAGGAAGAACCCTGAGATTTTGATCTCTATAATATTTGATCAACTGCCAGCAAATTATTTAGATCGAGTTTTTTTATAATGATTTAAAAGCATGCAGCGTGATGGATCATGGGTGGCATTAAATTGGAATTTGAACAGAATTTAGGCTCAATCATAAATAATTTATGGTTGAGCCTAAATTCTGTTCAACCATACCATAATTTATACCATAAATAATTTATGGTTGAGCCTAAATTCTGTTCAAATTATTGCTCGTCAACGTAATTTATGATAAATTACGTTGACGAGTAAAAGTGACGATGACAAGTGGGTATGTCGTATAAAATCCGGAAGTGGGTGCGATAAACAGCGGCTTCCTTTTAGCGGTGAAAAGACGCATCTGGGTTTTGGTATCATTAAACTAGACAAGATTTTGTATGTTCAAATACCATCATAGTCTCCATGGACCTTGAATTTATATTGACGCGTAAACATACGCAGTTTGATCGTAGAGACATACGTTAGTCCACTGACCACTGGTTATTGGTGGAAGACTGGTTGGTTTATGTCCGTAAAGAAACGTTGGTTTGGCGTGGGTTACGGATTGTAGTTTTTAGTACTAATCGTAACCGCTAACGGCTATATTAATAATCAATCCTAATCCAAAACTTGCTGTCCAAGATTGATGTTTTGATCCATTTTTATGTTATCGCTTGCCAATAACATATCTGTGGACAGGATAAATATGGCAATTAGGTATAGGATAGGCCGCCGAATACGCAGCTATCTAGATTTCTTGAAATCCATTAGATTGAGATTCATTATTAACATTTTCCGTAAGAGGTCTTTCTGTTATGTGAATGTAGGAGCCAGGCATTAAGCGTCATCTAGATGTTAATCGCCTCGTTGGCCTAGACGATATCGTATACACTTATTGTCATCGACCGCCTGCGAGGCTCGGGTTCGATTCCCGAAGGGATAGGCGTTTCCGTGAAGACTCTTTCTGTATTTCTGGGTCTGGCTGTTTATTTTATTTCGATACATATTTTAGTATCTCTACACAAGCATATAATTTACTTTGAGCTAGATCTATTATTTGTATGATTTATCAATAGATATTTACCGAGATATTTATTTTATTTTGACTGATGGTGAACATTTTGCCGCTGGAGTCCTTTGGAATTAAGAGTCACCGTATGAAACTTAATAATTTTAAAATTACTAGGTTTGCACTTATACTTAATACGACAGTTGCGACTCCTGAGGTAACTGTGACAGTAATAGTTATCGCGGCGGTATTTTTTGGAGATTATTTCAATAATTCTGATTGTTGTCTGAAAGAGACAACCTTATGACATAAAGTTGCTTTTATAAGTAGATGTTTGGCAACGTGGAAATTATAATGCTTTAAGGGTTCATGGTAGGGCCCGGTGCAAACGAGACATCGCAAAATTATACCACTATGTTTTAGTCAGGGTTAGTATCAAACGAACCATCGCCAGCCTCTTACGAACGGCTTGGCAGAAAGGTATTATAGTTAAGTAATAATAGTCAATAATAATATTACTTTCATTTATCCATACACATAATAATGTATGAATAAATTAAAACAACGTTCGTTAACTGTACCGTAGAGGTCTTTGCCCTTTGTAACATGATTTTTGGTACAGTTAGCGACAAAAATCATCATTTTAATTTATAAATTATATTATAATTTAACTCAGTAATGTGATGAACAAGTAGGCAATACGCTAAAATTATTAGAATTTTAATTATAAGAATTCCTACAAATACTTGAACATATAACTGGATAAAGTGTACACATACAAATACTAGTAACCTCTTGTTATTTCACTATTATAAATGTCATCTTTTTGTAGTAACTCGACCATTTTTTACTAAATTATAGATAACGTTGACATTATAGCTAAAATATTTTTTTAATTGAATAAGTAGGTACCTAATTTAATTTAAATTTTGGATTTAGGCTTGTTTAATTTGTTTGGCAGTAAATTAGTAACATTTTTCGATTTTTTTACTTGTGATATTTTTCTTTGTTCTACAAAAAACAGCTTGAGATTTAGATAAATATACATGTGATATATATATCATATTCTATAATTATTATTTTGTATTTCCTTGCTGAAGCAAGGAAATACTATTATTTATCACTTTATTGCAGATACACGCCTAAATTGAAAGCGTGTATCTGCAATAAAGTGATAAATAATGAAGTAAATTGGTAAAAAAGAGTTTGTTACAAACATAATATATGTTTTTAATATCACTTAAAAAATGAAACGAATTGATCTAACCCTAACATACCTAAGCAAATTATTGATAACCCATGTCACATGTGACAGATGTTAGATAAATGTTAACAATGTCAATACATGGGAATGCCGAAATAGATTGTAATAAATATCCAGACTCAGGAATTAAGCCGTCTATGTTCGTCACGACTCACGCAAATGCCAGGAACGAACTTAAGCCTCATCAAAGATCGAGGTTAGGTGTATATGCTAATCACTCAACTATTTCTTGACCTGAATGGTTAATTGTTAGGTTTATGTATGAATTTGGGTTAAAGATAAAATTTCGCAATTTAGCCTACTAAAAGCTAGTTTCACGTTCCGGGGTTAAATATGTAACTCTGAGTTAGTTTCGGGTTAAATCACTTTACCCCTTACTGATAAAACTTACACGCCCGTTGATCTGGTGTGTAACTTCACTTTTGCTTACAAAAATTAAGTTAAACGCCAGATCAACAGGCACATAAGTTTTGTTAGTAAGGAGGTTTATATTTGACATTTTAACTGTTATTTATACAACAATAATTTAGAAATTACTTCAGATATATTACCTGAAAACTGGCCTATACCCTCGGCTAATAAAAGATATCCACTATCTGATTTTGATAACATTCGTTTAGATTTTAAATATGGCTCTTATTCTTTAGTGAGAAAAAATCAGGAATGATTTTTATATAAAAGCTTTCTAGTAAGCTATCCCAATTGTTTTCAATATGTAAATATATAGACATGTTTATTTTAAGAAAATATTACGATTACATTTTTTTTCATTCAAATTCACATTTGTATTCAAAATTGTAATAATATATAATTCTAAAAGAGAGAAAAAATCTCACTAAGTACCAGTATAGAAATACTAAGATTTATAGTATAGAAATACTAATACTAAGGTTAAGGTTCAGAAGAACCAGTATTGTTTTTCTACTTAAAAGTATGGTTCGTTTTTAGAACTTATAAATTTGTAACGTGGAATTTAAGATATCATCTTCAATTGGTTTCTTTCAGGGTGAGCGAAACTTGCGGTTAGTTTATTCTTACTTATTCCGAAAAAGAGGTTAATATAACAATATTAATGTAAGTGTTACATAGTAGATAAATATTGTACTTGAATATTCAATAAAAAAGAGAAAAGTTATTTGCCATTGCGTACAGAGTAGGTACACATGATATAATAAGTTCAAGAAGTATTACATTTTATGAGGGACTTGCATAATTTCCATATATTTGTATTCAGTTTTAAAAACGGTTTTTGAATGCCTAGTTCATTTTAATATAGTTTAGACGACCGATTTAACCTTACAGAATAATGTAATATGACCATACTCATTAGTTTTAGAATAGAATAAGGATTCTTATTCTTATTTCAAAAATTAGTTAATTAATGATTATTACTTGTCTAATTAAAAAAAATACTAACTTTCGCAAAGTAACGCCTGCTCAAGACAAAATAAAAAACTAAAATTGAACACTCTCTCAAAGTCTCTACTCAATAATGGTACCTACATACATTTTGTGATACATATTAAGTACCTCCAGGTTGGCACCGCAACTGTCATATTTTAATGTAAATTTAAAGACTACCTGATTTTCTTACTATTGTGAAATCTAACTGCTTGTTTGTCTCCCAAATTTATACAAAAAAATATTGCTTTGTAGCACCTGATTAAAAGTAATATTTTAAATCATTACAATTTTTGGTGGTGATTATACATTGTAACCAATACATATATAAATAGGTAATACCGGGTCAAGAGTTATTTTTCCAAATACTTTACCGCCAAAGAGACTTGGCAATATGCCAGGGACGAACTTTTAAAACGGATTGGGCACATTAAACTGACTAAAACAGATTCTTGTGTTTCGAAGGGAATTCTAAGCCGAGTGTAGAAATGATTTATTTAAGAACTGCCTAAGATTTTTTTCTAATATGTAGATTTTTATACTCATGTACTTTCTATATATTCTATTTAGCAGACATAATTTTGTAGTAAGACCACCTTGGTGTATGTTTAGTTAACGAATATAATATCTATATATTAATACGTGATGCCAAAACTTTGGACCTCTTTTTACGAAAATTGCGCGAACGCAGGAGCATAAAATTTGGCACACTTATATTTTACTAGCATTTTCACGCAGCTTCGCCTGCGTAACTTTGCTTTTACTGCACCGGCTTTTATGAAACAAAGCCTATGTCACTCAGGGATAATGTAGCATTCTAAGGGTGAAAGAATTTTTGAAATCGGTCCAGTAGTTTCGGAGCCTATTCATTTCAAACAAACAAACAAAAAATCAAACATTTTCTCTTTATAACACGTATAGATGTGTAGGAGAAGTGCAGAACGCTAATATTTTTCAATACTTATGCTTATAAAGTACATTAAATCAAGAAATAAAACATTACCGACACTACTATACATTTGACACACACAAACAAATACATTGATGATAACGATAAAAGATCACAGATGGGGCACTATAAAATTTGGAAACAAAGTAGTTAGTCTTGAGAACTGAAGATGGCGTTCTTATCAACAAAATATTAAAATTTATTATGATTGAATTTCGACCAATGGGCAACCACTAGTTAAATTAATTGCACTGTTTAATTTTCTAATTTATTCAAGACCAGCGGAATTAAGGTAATATTTTAAAGATTCAAAATTAAAACTGTTCACCGTTTTCATATTAGCTATTCCGCCGCTTTGTACAAGAAAAAAAAAATAAAAAAAGAGTGTAGAAAAATAAAGCGATCTGTGTTTGTGTTGTTATGGAAGTTGTTAAAAATTGGTGAATATCCCAAAAATGGTTGAATCACATGTTACAGCGTTTGATTAATTAACGTTGTTTGCACTCTTCTAGAAAAATATTCCTTGGCGGTTTACTGAAATGAGTAGCTGACTGAAATAACAATAGTTGTGTCATTTTAACACAATTACAATCCTACTTTGGGGAGCAGTCAGAATAATATGCTCGCAGTGCTCGTTAATTGTAGAATGTTGCTCAAACAAAATTAAAAGAGGAGTTCTGATAGAAGAAGATCATTTTTGACTATATTCCAGAACATAATTTATTTATTTATAATACAGAATGACGCAGAAGTATCCGGGAACACGGTGTTGCCACCGCCTCAGCTTTTAATCGTAAGATTATTCCTAAGTTAAAAACATTTCATCATGTTGTAAATATTTAGTTCACTAAAAACCTGGAAATGCATTAGAGTGATTTATCTACATCATTTGTATATACTGTTATATGTTATCATGTTAGTATGAGTAAGCTTTTCAAGAAGGCTGTTTTATCAACAGACAAAAATACTTTTGCGTAAGTTAAAGTTAAAACACACTACAACGAAGTTTATATAAATTTGACATCTATCAGGGCATTTTTGGCTCAGGACATTTTTATATACACCATAAGGTTGCGGTATCGTATTGTGAAACGAATTATCCTCCAGGAAAACTTGCAAAACGTTAGTTTTAAAAAAAAGCCAAAATTGATCCAAATAATAAAAAAAATCAATAACGTGATACTTAGTTTGCAAACGTTTAATATACCTGCTACATTAACCATACAAATATGTATATTGCCATTTATTTTCGTTTTAATTACGAAATAGTTGAAAAAGTATCATAGTCACCTATGTGGTAGGTACTGAAGATCTCTTAGAATTTTCTCCAGGTGCAGTTGACAAAGATAAGCTTCGGCTATTGTAAAATAGTTTATTGTAGATTTTTTTGTGATGTTTTATCGTTTGTACTTGTTTTTTGTTCTCAAGAGATCAACGGGGCCGAAACTTAATTGTTATAAACATCATTGACAATAAAAGAAAAAAATATTTGACATAAAAAACAACTTACAAGTATAAAGTCTTGCAAGATAAATTTATTAGAATTCCATTATATCACAACGCCCATTGTGCGATTTGGGCCCATATTTGCCTATCGTGGACCATATTCAAGCACTCACATTTATACGTATTTGAAAATATGTAATTAAAATAGAACTCAGTTATAAAATCATAATGCCTGCGATTGTAACGAAGTATGTAGGTTTGTCTCCATTCATTATTATAGAAAACTAAAACATCAAATTTTATCTGTATTTTTATATACTTATACTTTTATTTAGCTTACGCTATTGTTGGTAATGTTACTAATTGGTTTTTTAATTACACACGTTTTTTGCCCATGTTAATTTTAACTAACATTTAACACTGAATTATATAAATATAAAAACATCATTAAATTATTGTAAGTAACTCTAGCATGAAAGTAGTTCTTGGAGGAGCAGTAAAGATATTAGATAAGGTAAATTGGACAAATAACCTTATAGTTGTAAATGTTGGGCCAATATGTTGGGCCAACATTTTGGAGCTCAGTGTTTGCATACACAATACAATCACAAAATTTGCCTCTAAAACCACATCTTTGATCGATGCTTTGACAAAATTTTTAAAATATTATGTAGGAGATCAGCAAACAGTCACACCGCTCTATTGATAATAAGAGACAACTGGTGATCAACAGACACTTTAGATGTAACAGGTGGTTCGCTGTCCTCTGGGCGGGATCGCCCACGTTTTAAGCATATTGTGCAGGTGAACATAACGGAACATGACAGAGTCATCAGGTTAGCGGTGGATCCCTACCCGGGAAGTTGCTGCACAGCACTCTATCACCAATGGTCTTGTCGTCAATGACCTATATTTTAACCTGTGTTGTTACGAGCTGCGTGGCAGAGAGAAAATGGTCTATTATACTTAATAGACCCAGCAGGAGGAAAACTTCTCATCTAATGAGCAGAACGAAGCCCTAGAATGATCCTCTCTATGTACCAAAAGCGTTGCGATACTCGGTTGCCTGATCAGTCCACATTCGGTCAGGTTTCAGAGCTCATCCACGCTGGCATCAATCTGAATATTTATGCAATGCACCCTGTAACTATGCATTGAATGATGTATCCGTGATCATGAGATGGACGCATTGTAAGGTGTCTAAACTACTCCGAGAAGGCAGGAAGTAGTTAATGAGCATTGGTGATGTAAACATAATTTTATGAACATTTTAGAATTATCAGCGATTAGTAGAGCAAAAAGATACATAGACTTAACGGCTTTTTATACCACAGTTACTACATCAGAATTATTGCGGAATCTTTTTCTGGCGAAAAGTGATTGCGATTGCTTTGAATAAGTGGTTGTCACTGAATTCTCGCCTAAATTGCACCAGCGCCTTACCTATTCCTGCCGCCACGATGTGGTCGCCATTGCCGTGCTAATATTTGAAGGGACAACTGACTTTTATGCTGGGTAGTGGACAGGCATACGACCTCAGATCAAAACGACTCTTGATGGTTAGACGAACATGATCGATAGACACCATAGATATTGCCAGGGGTTATACCGAATAAGCAAGTCTACTGGCTACACTACCTACTGGACTGGATTAGCATAGTGCCAAACACTGCCATTAAGTTAACAGGAACAGGTTGGGCAGAGGATCCGTATCCGGGCTGTAGCTGCACAGCTCTCTACCATCAATGATACCTCCAGGGTTTTTGTCACTGTTGCCGTTTCCTTAATATACTGTAGGGCTAAATGGGGTGGTAGATATAAAGCCATTGACATCAGAAATTCCAAAAAATACAAGCCACAATCTTGCGTTATATGCTGTCACCAATAACAAGCACCAGTTACATTTATTGTTGAGTGAGAACCCAGGATTCAAACATTTTTGTTTTTCCTCACGGCCTCCACAATAGCTAATAGTAAACACAACACAGTACAGTGCACATGTCTTGTTCCACAACACCTAATCAGAGCTTACGTTGATATTATATACAGTTAGCAACAGCGGTATTTTCAAACAAGTCTGACTTAGAAACCATCTAGAAAAAAGCGTTCACATTCCTGAAATACTCGTGGGCGTTGGTGATGACTTACCATCAAATGACCTACTTGCCCGTGTGATCATTTTCTATAAAAAAATGTTTAATGAGGCCCGGTTTCTATATTCAAGAAACGAGTCGTTTTGTTACGAATGGTTGGTTTTTGTACGAGTAGTATAAAATCTAACTACAGTCGTTCGTTTTTGCTTGTTAACTCAAACATTTTGTATAAATATGAGCAACGCTTTGCTACTTTTAGGTGAACTACCAATGGTTACTGTCGGATTACGGTTCGTTGATTACAGGAACCTGGCTTGTGTAGGGCATTTTTAACTACACCTAGTGACTTGAAGAACTTGTTTCCCATCAAAAAATAGGAATTCCATTCGTACAAATGAAATCCAATGTCCCAACATTTCAGGAGGACCTGGAGAACAAACCAGCCCTCATCGGTGACAAGGAGGTCGACTTGAACAAGATCTTCACACCAGCGCCTGATGCTGAAGAGCATATTATTAAGAAAGACCGAAAATTTGGTAAATTTTGACATTTGTGTATACCTACATTTTTTTCAGCTAAGAAGGTATATATTTTATCACACGGCTCTCTCAGTAGTTACAGAAAACCGTAGCCCACCGACACCGTAGGTGTTATAGGGTGTCGCTCCAGGACCATATTAGGCCCAATGTGCAACCTACTGATTACGCAACCCTCCAGACCGGAACATGACACTATCATTACGGCGGCAGGAAAAGATAAGGCGGTAGATCCCTAAGCTGGAAAAGTCACTGCACGGAACTCTACCACCAGTTGTTTTGCTGATTATGACAAATGGATCTTCTTTGGTTACCTCTTATGAGCTATCTGACATGAAAACAGATGGCCTATTATATACAAAATCCCCCCAACATTCAAAATCGCCTGTGTCCGTCCGGCGTCGGACTTGACATCTTCAGGTCCCAATTGCGATCCCCAAGTCAGGCAAAAAAAAAGTGTATTTTCAATTTTCTAATAATAAATAACAGTGCCCGGGATTGGATATATGCCCGGTTGGCCACCTATGACATTTTGGGACTTACTGTCTTCAATTAATCGTGGATGCCCTGGTTGTGCCTCTGCCGACCCTTTCAGAGATATGGGCGTGAAAATACTTTACTTCTGTATTCAAAATAGAACAGTTAATTAAATTTGCTGTAATTAAACAATAGACAAACCTTTGATTAATGTTCAAACTCTTAAAAATACAAAGATACAGTTAACTATTATTTTGGAAATGCTTCGCTTTAATTCTTAAATATTGTTAAGGCGAAGGCTAGTAAAATCGTGGTAGTTTTGGAAATTGTGTCATGTTTTTTGAACAATTCTTGTCGACTAAATAAGGAAATAATAATTATGTTACATTTAACTTCAACTTTACACATTCCAAAAGCTTTATTGCAAAAATATTTAAGTACTCAAAACTTTTGTTATGTCTTACTTTAATAACCACAATCAAAGACATCAATTATCATTTAATCAGTCGTAATATTATACACAAAATTGTTACTTAATGACAGATTAAATGTTATTTGACATCTCCGAGTGCGGCTGAAAAACTATTAAGTGCTATTGAATGGTTTTTAAAGTTCTATCAGTTATTACCCATTTAAGGGGCCATTCTATTTTCATGAAATCCTTGTTTAAGAAAATCATCTAAAATACCAATTTGATCATTAATAACTAATGGAAATGCATATTGTGTATTCCAGAAAAAACTTTCGCATCATCAGCTTTCTACGTGCCAGGCGTACACCCGACTGTGAAAGAGCAGATGGACCTTGCTCGCGCCATCTCCAAGTCCCTCTCCGACTCCAGCAACCACATGAGCAAGGGCCAGAGCATGTACGTCAATAGAAAGAAGAGATCTGTCAAGTGGGTGCACGAAGGACGAGGTTAGTACTTATACTTTTATGCCCCTTTTAGTTACTTACATTTAAGCCCCCAACTAATATATATAAATAAAGAATTTTGCTATTTGCCTTCCTGCCAGGCAGCCTGTAAAAAGCGAGCAAAGTTTTATTATACAAATATTATTGTAACTTCTACCAAGGCGATGTGGTGCCAGGCTACGTGAAAGGTAGGTACAAAAAAGGCCACAGGATGGCGACACAACGGTATCTATGGTGTCTATAGGCGACGGTTTTTTTTGTACGGGAAAGCTACGTTTATTCAATACTAGCTGTGCCTGCGACTTCGTCCGCGTGGAATTCAACATAAAAATATTTAAAAATAAACGTATCCTTAGTTACTCCGTAAGACATCAGCTACCTGCCAGTGGAAATCCCATCAACATCAATATAGCCATTTCAGAGATTATTCGGAAGAAACAGACAGGCAGGCAGACAGACAGACAAAATTGTGAAAATGTAATTTTGCTATATGTGCCGTACATTTTAACGTATGTACCTACCTACCTACGTAATTTCATATGCATGCATTTAAACTATTTTATATGCATGCAGTAACAGACACTCCTATTTTATTTATTTGGATTTTTTGTATAGAAATTCGTATCCCATAAAAAGGAGGATCTCGTTCGTGCTGCCTTCAACTCCTCTATATCCCGGCAACCACATGAGCAAAAACCAGAGCAATGAAACATAACGTAAACTTAAGCCAAAATATCGACATCACATCTGTATAGGGTCTGGGTCCGTTGAGTAGGATAGACCATCTGCTTTTCTCCGAGGCAGCTTGTAAGAGGCGAGCATCTGTGCCTAAATGACAATGACAAATCTAGTGCTTGTATCCCGTAGGGATCCACTGCTTGCCTTTTCTTGCCGCCATAATGACTCAATAAATCCAATGGGTCCCGAGAGATATGTAACCGGTAGACTTGTACAGTAGGCTTAACAACGCTGCCGCAAGATATCGAAGCACCTGTAACATCTGTCGTGTCTATATGCAACAGTCGTCCCTTAACATCAGGACAGCCATGTGCTTGTTCTCTGTCTTAACATATAAAATTAGTAGGGATGTGCCGACTAGTCGGTAAAGCCGACTATTCAGCCACTTTGCTATTCGGCGAATAGTCGACTAAAAGCGCCGTTTATCTTCTTATTTTGTAGGTATTTATCATAAAATAAAATATGCACATATGAATTAAATAAAAATTGATCTTTAATCTTATTTTTTATTATAGAATCACAGCACTATAATGTACGTACTGTATGAAGTATTAATAAAATAAGGAAAACTTTAATTACTAAGTGAACAATAATTAGTCTAGCTGTAGTGATTTTTAAATAAAATAAAAAACTATGTGACCTAAACAAATTAAAATGTCGACCTTTTTGTCATGACCTTACTTTTTTGCGAACGATTGCGCGCGAAGCATAGTGGGGTAGTCGGCTAGTCGACCAAAGTCATGATTGGCACATCTCTAAAAATTAGGTACTCCTTATAATGTTGATGAATAATAGATAGTTTAAAAAAATGTCCTTTACTTTGACATAAATGGCTTATCCGTGATATATTTTCTGGGGACTGCTTTATAAGATGTGCTTGCCTTAAATTTTTTTTTTTCGTTTTCCAGGTCGAAACACATCAAACACGTGTTCTACACCGACACCAATAGCAAATCACGACACGCCGTACCGTCCACCGTCTAGCCTACGGAACCAAAAGACATATCCAAAGTCTGCACTGAAACACACCTCAAATCTACCAAAGATGGAACCATTTCCTGTCTCTCCCCCTACAATAACTGTCCAGAATATAGACATCCCTGTCCCCATAGCACCGACAAAGTTAAATGATGTCTATGCTGCGCCGATCAGTCCACGCCTACCTCTAGTCTGTGGTCCAAATTTCAATGTTGCGCCACGAGGATGGGGAGACATGAAAGATTATTACCGACCGGTTTCTCTAGATGGCGTTCGCAAAGTGTCAATTGGATATACAGATTATTAATACTTACAATAACGGTCGTATTGTGATAAAGCAACTGCAACCGACTACAGCAGTGATTCTCAATTAGTGGTACACATTTGCCTAAAGCCGTGTTACCCGTAACTTAATAAAAGTTAAAGGCAGAATCTAGAACATTAATGTGGATTATCTAAACTTCTGGTATAAACTTCGTTGATCTGAATAAAATCGGCCGTAACAGTTATTGTACTATTTGCCAATGGTGCTATTTTTAAATTATTAATAGGTACCTAGGTTTTGTTAAAAAGTATGTCATTATATATCAAAAATTCTGTGTTTAGAGTACTTTAATGTTAGTCTTATTAGCTCGTAGTCATGTTTTAAGTATTTAAGTCTTGAAGTGGGAAGCAAAAAACTAATTAAGAACCACTGGGTTTTGGCGATCGCTTTGCACGATTATGACACTAATTGTGCGACGTAGAATGCATAAAAAATATCTCTATAACATTATGAAAGTCGTATTTTTGTAGTCGATCGCAGTTGTGTCAGAACGGACAGTAACTTTAAAAATCGCAATTTGTAAGTTAATGTTGACATAAGTTATAAATATTATTTAATGGCGTAATACAACATATTTCAGAACCATTTTGATATTCCCAATTTCGTCCAAAATATTTATTTTATAACAATACTGAATATCTATTTTTGTGGGTATTATTGAAATATTACTTACCGGTGAACAATTCAAAATGGGACTTTTAAAAACTTCCTAAATATTTTCTAACTAGAGGGCGCTATGATTAACGTGATTATTGCTTTTTGGACTTTCAAACGTCATCAGAAATAATAACATTACCCAAAAATAAACTAAAACTGCATTTATTTTCTTTAATATTAAAATAAGAATTAAAATCGAACTTGTATTTTGTATAAATAAAGTCTAACAATTGTTAAATTTTGAAATACGTTTCTAGATTATGCAAAAGGCAATTAATCAATCGATCAAATTTAATATCAGTTTATTTACTTATAGTATCTGTGCCCAGAGACATAAAAAGGTTCCTATATCAAAAGCTTTGGTAATTTCGTTATAGAAGCGAAATAACTTAAAATTAGCTGTATTCTATAGTTCGCGCTAAAAAAATAATGACGTCATCAATCTAACAACCCTTTCGACTAACCTAACTTAACTAGCTTTTGTAATATTCTGCAATAGAATTGGTCGGTATCATTGATGGGTCGATGGTGTCACTATTTCAGGTATTTTTTTTATATTAAAATTAACTAACTAAACTTAAGCGCCCTCTCAAAACGAAACAACTTCATCATATCAATTGCAAAATCTTCCATTACAAAACTAAGAAGGCATATTATTTTAATTTTGTTTAGTTAAATATTTAATGATAATTTGTACTTAACTCTAATATAAGTAGATATAAACACATTCACAACAATTAAATTTAATAATGTTTTAACATTTCGAAACAAAACAACTTTTTTTATTATTATTTGTTAAGAAACGAATAGTTTTAAGCATTTAAACAAATAGATTATCTAACACGTTAAATTAAGCGTTTTTTCACACACGTGATAACTTTCCTGCGATTTTGGTTTTTTTCTTTCACATATGAGGTGTTTTGTCATTCCGTAATTCCAGCATTAAATATTATTTTTTTATATAGTATTCGATGTTTTGGCGGGATCGAGAAAAAAGGTGGACACAGTTTATTTCTTAAATATTTAACTTCCATGTAAAGTGCCATGTAAAGTATTCATGAAGAAATTATTGTATCGTTTGTTTTTTCGAGGCGGCTAAATCTTACCCTAGTTTAGGTAAGAATGCTGCCACTATACCCAAGACCCTGACATGAGTAATTAAGATGACTATGACTTATTAATTGAGTAACTTGTTGCAGGTTAAGTAATTAAAAAATTGCCTAGTGTCAAATGCTCACACCCATGATAAAAAAAGGAAAATAATATTAATAATCAGATAGGATTATATCGCGTTTAATTACACAATTCGAATCGATTATTAAATATACCCAAGGTTTTACAGTTTATGCAATTTATTTTTTACAATATATGCATAGCCTAATTATTGACGGCCAAATATTAAACCATTTATAGTTTATGTTAAGTGAAAACAAAAAAAACTAGTTTTTTGTTAATACTTTATCTCATTTTTTTAGTCTGTATATTTTGTCATGCGGTGTTGATATCATTACAGGCATATTTATGTACATATCGTTTAGAGAATAATAAGTTTAGAGAATGTATTATATACGAGTACATATACATTCTCTAAACTTATAAGTATATGTTAATTTTGCGACGGTAAATCGTATATAAGCAAGTTTCAAAAGCGAGTATTTTGTTATATATTAGAACAAAACAGATGCTTCCTCGTTCTCTTTTCTCACTTTCGACATAAAAGAAAAAAAGACATAAAAGACACAAACTATCAAATATGAAAGAAATAAAACTCGCAGCATATAGATCAAATTTTTGAACGAGCGTTATAAATATTTGTTTATAATATTGTCATAGCTAGTCATTTATTTATAACAGATTTAAACAGAATGTAATTTTTCCTATAAGCCATTTTTATAAATATTAAAAGATCTAAAATGTTTGTGATATTTTATTCCTTCCAGGCTGATAAACTGATGGATGTTCTGGCAAAAAAGATCTCCTGAAAAATCTTTTTTTGTGTAAGGCATAAAAGCACAGTACCTGGTAGTAACAAATATCTTCATGATAACGTACTTATGCCGTTTATATCTTCTTAAGATTCTTTGGAATTGGTGAAACTACTTTTATCTCTATCAAGGTTATCTTAGTCCCTTCTCTGTTTACCTGAGAGGAAAAAGGGATGCGGTCCTTGCTATCTAAACATATAGCTCAGTGCTTCTCAAATTTTATAATAAGCACTACGAAATAGGATTATTATGTCTCTCCCTCCCCCCACTCTATTTTTTTAAATTTGTCCTTAAACAAACGGTGTCGTTAGTAGGTATTGGATTATTACACTAGTGTGTGTAGTCATAAGTGGTCGCATGGTGGTAGAGTATTCGGTGTTATGAACCAGCTCGCTTGGTTTGTTACCATTGCCGTACCTTTCCGTCACTACCGTCGTGTTCCATGCTGAAGGGTAGAGTGGCTGCTGATTAACATACAGCCTAAAATCTTGACCGTAAGCTGTGTCATAAAATAGCGAGTTATGATTCCTAGTATGTATGATTGTATCTATAATTTCTATGCGATGTTTCTTACCATCCGGATAGCAGCCTTTTTATTCGACGATGGTTTTAAAATTTGACCTATACATAGCATACCTAAAAGGCACATACATAAAAAGGTTTTAGGGCTTACTCTCCAGTTTTGCACCGTAGTAGATTTTACATTGCAGGAAGGCCTACGATGAAATCTAGATGAAAATCCCGAAAAGATAGATCAGTAAAATAATCCACAAAGGAGAACAGTCTGTCTGGATACGTCTAGCTTACATACTGATAGCAAAATATTTTAAATCTTCAATTAAAATAATAGGTTCAAGTTCACAGTTTTTTTTTATAATCGAGTGTTTTTGTATAACTTTTTCTTTACGTGTGGAAAATTTCCTCTGCTCTCCGCTGCTCTCGGGGGAGAGCAGCGGGTTATGTCGGACTCGAATCGACTAGAAACCACACGATGACCTTCCTGCCGCCCGCTACGAGCGAGATGGGGTCGCGTTGGCATTCACCATCTCGCTCCGCGGCTACGGCTCGGTCCTTACCGGGCCTCCACCCGCGCTGACAGCGAAGCCTGATTTGGGATTGTTCTCCAGCGCCCGCTCTCGCGCAGGTGGACCTATCTGCCTAAGCTAGTGGCGCCGACCTACAAATAATACCTACAGTGTATGTACAGTAGGTGTTATTTGGATTTTATGATTGGATTTGGATTGGTAGGTAGTTTAAGTTTTCGCCTTGATTTTGCTGATGTAAGCAAAACCGGTAGGCTATTCAAAAAAATATTAAATTATAATTGATACGTAAAGCAGTACAAGCGTTTCTTAATTTAAAAATAATACAAATGTTTGGAAGTTTTACCAGACGCCGAAGATGGAAAATATCGAATATAAGGGTGTTATACTAGTTTATAAGTAGTAGTAAGTATATAACACATAAAGACAAACAATCAGACTTGGTTTTTGACGAGATATAAAACTAACTAAATATCCTGAGAGGTAGGCAAATATACAACCATACACAACAAAGTATACCTAGATCAGACGAAGGAGCTTAGGTCCCACAATGTGAAAGTTGGTAAACCTATGGGTAACTGGGCACCATGCCATAATGTCCAATCTCGGGTAACGTTATTATAATTTTTAGTTGCCCGATACAGGAATCGAAACCGAGCCCTCATGTAATCAACGCCTACACCAAATTACTAGTTTCGTGATATTCATGAAAAATGATTAATGATGTAAAAGTAACATAAAGATTAAAGGTTTTTGGGTTAATATTTTCAGGTTTTTAATATTTTAGCACAATTATATTATTATTAATAAATGATATCTCACAATGAACCTCTTATTAAAATCGTTTCAGCTGCGTACGCCTGACAGAAATAGAGACAAATAAAAAAAAAATTAAATTCACAACTGGTAGAAGTAAAACCTTCTAGAGAAAGAAAACCACAAACAAAAGAAACACTTTATAATGCTTCCTTTCTCAGTCTCCCACGATAAATCTTATGAATTTGTGGGATGCGACGGTTTCCATAGAAAAGCTATTAGATTTCCGTGAAATTATTTATTTTCGAATTTTAATACTCGTATATTTCTAATTAACGTTTTTTGTTCGGATATAAAAGGTATTTGGCGTGATCCTACAAGTTTTGGCACCCTTGCAATACAATGCTTTTTAGTACCTAAAGTGTTTAATTTATTTCTTCTACAATTTCCTAACATTTCACACATCAGAACCTTTATTGTGAGTTGGTATAATTTACGTTCAGTAAGTTACGTATCGAAATCTATGCAACTTTTGGTCTAAAAATGAGTTTCTCTTAGTTACCTAATAGTAGTGATAGGGGAGCTGTTCGAAGTTTTCATACAAATAATTTACAGAGACGATAGCAAATATAGTAAACTTGACAAGCCGTTAACTCTCCTCATACCATGTCAGTATTATAATCGTAATCAGTTATGTAAATCAGCGACGATGAATCACCAACAGAAGTTTGCTTGTTGCTCTCCTTGAGAGGACTTTTATAATAAGTATCTAAGTATAAAGCAATTACAGAATTATTAACCGACTCGACAAACTTTACTCACTTGGACGTTCAGATGTCACCTTTATGGAAAATCCCCGCAGATCCCGAAGTCGAACCAACTAAAAACCCACATAATGATCTTCCTGTCGCCCCGACTGGGAGTAAGATGGGAAATGGGGACGCTTTCCCATTCACCATCCACGTTAAAACGCTACCTACCATGCAAGGGAGACTTCTTGGCGTAAAGATTATGTATCTATAATGTAAATGTAAGATGACCTGGGGGCTCATTAAGTATCTCAGTTGCCAACTAAAATGGAAAAGTGTACATCAAATAGCTGTCAAATGACGTGTTTTATAATTGCTATCTCCAGTAACCAACAGAAATACAGTAGAGAGAGCAAACACAAATGACGTCATTTGATGTACGCTTTTGCAGTTTGAGTTGGCAACTGAGATACATAATCACCCCCCTGTACGTTTAAATGTTTTTCTACATTCCGTATTTTAAGTTATTTAATCACATTATACTGAGTGTTAT
>NJDC01004767.1:8656-18856 GCA_002245475.1 Calephelis virginiensis
ATGGCCGAAGTTTTTTCATAATTATTTAATTTCGTGTTTATATTGAGTGAAATTAGTAAATTTTTGTAGCATTTTGTATAATTTTGTTAAGTGAAAGTGCACAAATGAAATCATCATGAAGAAATTAGCGTATTGTGTTGTTGCAAATCTCACTATATGAGCTTGAGTAATGAGGCCACCGCTTTATCCAAGACCCTGACGTGACTTATTGACGACTTATGAATAATTAAATCCTGATTTTTGAGAATTTTATACAAATTTCTACTTGGCCAATGGCAAAATACTAACGTCAATGCCAAAACCTAAAGAAAGAAGAAGATAAGCCGACAAATACGTTACAATACGGCGTTCAAGAACATGCTGTTTTTTGTTTCTTTGTTTGCCATTGTCATGTTCTTTTTTAATTTAATAAAGTAATGACTTTTTACATTCATGCCGCGACTTGGCAACGCACCATTAACATTTTAGATGTCTATAGTCGACGTGTATACTATCACGAAATTCATATTTGTCAGAAATCGGAAAAACCAAGACGTTTTCTTTCTACACTACGAATAGCGGAGTTTCTTTTCATAAAGCAGCTCATAAGCGAGTGTTGCTTCCTTCTTTACTTAAGTATACCATGTACAAGACTAGATAGTCAAGTTTTGCGATGACGTGTCCTGGTTCATAGCAATGCTTTACCTATTACTGCATAAAAAAAATTAATGTATCTTCACACCCATAACCCAGAAGTGCTAAGCAAAAACACAATCAGGGCACTGCCAGACAGCCAAAGACAATAAGTCCACAATACGATAGGTGGCAAGCCTATCGTCAACCGGGCACGTATCCAATCCCGGAAAACTGAAAATACATATTTTCTGTTCTCTTCTATTTCTTTTGTTGCCCGACCCGGGGATCGAACCAGGGACCTCAAGAAGTCAACTCCGACGCCGGACCGCTAGAAAAAGTACCCATCTAATACATAATAATAAAAAAACGTCACGTGCGCAACTTAAAAGCCTTAAAGTGAATATACGTAGTTCAAGTCCCTAATCCTGGACGAAGGTTATTGTGGAAGCCGCAAATAGTATACGCCCGACGTAATACGCCCACACTGTGACTTTCTACAAGAGTTCTGACCTTTACAGATCGGTTTATTTAAAATCAAATTATCTATAAATGTCTCTTCATAAAAGCCAGTCATTGAACAATTGTTTAACTACTGCTGTTCTTTAGAACATAAATGGGATCCGTAAAAAAATATTAGGTTTCCGCAAATACATTTATTTCGGTAACATTTGTGTTAAGTAGGGAGTAGCACTAAGATTATACATTTAAAATTAACCGCCTTACTGCAGAAAAAAAAAAACGACGGGTTGTACTCCGGGAGTGCCGGCAGAAGTGAAAACTTGAACATTAGCGTTGTGCATTTTTGATATTTTGGAACGGTAGGGAATAATTTTGCACGAATTGCTTTAATTATCAGAATGAAAGTACTATCGTTTATGTGGTAGAATACAATATTAATTTATTGAGCTATCGTACACAAGTCGCGCAAGCGCCCTGCGCCGCCTTACGAATTTTCGATCAGGTCCTGACGCGAGTTAAGAAGTTTTTACCCATTGCAAAAAAAGTGGGCAGCGCCGCTAAGGAAGTTTTCACTTCAAAAATTAAACACTGACTGGACTCATGTTTTACTAAACTTGGAGTCTCAACCAATAACATGCTGCCACGTAATCCACGTGTCACATATTATTAGTTATGCAGGGTGCCACAGTAGACCATTAAGAAGCCAAATCGTGGTTGCCATACGCTTTGTGTAGTTTATGTAAAAGTAAGTATCTTCACACCCATATCCCCGAAGAGGTAGGCAAAGGTACAACCAAGGCACCCACGACTAGCCGAAGACACTAAGTCCCACAATGTGATAGGTGGCAAACCTATCGCCAACCGGGCACATTTCCAATCCCGACCAACAATTTTTTTTTGGATTTTTCCAATTTTCTTTATGTTGGCCGAACCAGGATTCGAACCCAGGACCCCATGCAGTCAAGTCCAACACCCGGACCGCTAGACCAGAGGCGATATAGTTTATGTAAAAATTAAAAAAAATTAACTGCATTTGTTTTGCAGTTATATTAGACGTAAAGTAAGCCTAGTAAAGCCTATGGCATAGGCTTTACCAAGCTTACTTCATGGTGTTAGTAGTATCATATAGTATTCTGTAGGAGAGGTTTTTAATTTTGTAGGATAGCAAACAATTTTTTTTGTTACATTTAAAAAAAATACATAAGTTACACAGTTCGTATGACCATCACGCTGATATATTTAAGTGATTATGAAAACATATGTTGGGCCACTCTTTTTGAAAGTGATCACACGAAGATGGCTGACTTTTCTTGCCAAATTGTTTTTGAAATATTTGTCGGATATGGAGGAATTGCATATATCAGATATGCTTTAGAGGCGGCGGAGATCAATTGCTGAAGTGCCATATCATAAGAAACTTTTGCGCGGCTAATTGTATGATGTATAAACTATTCCATGGTTCATGGCGAAGCAAAGTTTCTTTACGTAAATATATGAGTGACATCTCGGAAAAGAAATATTACTTAACCTACTATGTTACAAAATTATATGTAGCTTAACAGACAAAATTTCTAAAATGATCTAAAATTGTGCGTTTATCAACCTGAAAAATCGGAATCACGAATTGCTTATCAACCATCAAAAATGGTCAGAATTGGATGAAACCGAGATCTGCAGATTAAAAAAATCAGGCGATTGTAATGGTATACATAACTAATTTTCGCAAATTTGGCGCATAAGCAAGGTTGCCTTTCCAGCGTCGATATGCGCTGATAAATAAATAAAAGCGTCTTAATGTTAGTTGCTGTAAAATCTTGTACAGAAAACTCCACATTAGAGCATGATATAAATAAACCTTACCCGGTAACTAAGACCGCAGCGTTACGTGATATCATTATGTAAAAGGATTATGTTCGAGCTCGAGTTTTCTTCTGTTCCGTGTACGTGGGTTCGGGTTATTATAGATTTTTGCGTGACGAATAAGAAAGTTCGCGTATATTAAATAATAGCAGCTCTATATCGTTCCACGTGCCCTTAGTGTGAGTATACACTCTAATCATTAGGGCATATTCGTAGGTGGGGCTACGAGTATGCCCTAATGATTAGAGTGTTATCTACACTTGGAGGTCATTAACTAAGCCGTAGAGTTAACCGGATATTAACTTTTTCTTTAGATTTAACCGGATATTCAAGTTACCCTTAGATCGGCTTAGCAAGTATATCATAAGCCAATCAATTATGTTAACCCTAGTTAAGCGAAGCTGTTTTGGGATAGGGTTTTAGAGGGGTTTATATTTGATTAAATTTAAGTCGAAACAAAGAGCTTATTCGAGTACAACATTAAAAACCAATCAAATGCGTACTAATTTTAAGACTTATTTACCGAGTTCAAACTGTTTACCGACGTACGTACCCGCTGAAGGAAACTTAAATTAATTTAAACTGAAGACTCATTCATAAAGCGTATTGCTTTACATGGTTTATCTGACAAAGGAGTTTCTCAACAGCAGCGATTAAAATACCGCCTAAAACCTCTTTTAAGGGTAAGCGGGTCCGGGTTCATAAATATGAAGCTATAGACTACAGATCTGAGGTTAAAAACCTTCATCTAGAAATTGAACAATGAAATCTTATTTTTTCAAATCCAATTGGTAGTTACGTAAATTATTGTTTTCAAAAGATTTCGTAATAAGGTATTTGACTTGTTGTCAAAGAAAACATGTTAAAGTGTTAAAGATTTTCTTGCAGACAAATATAAATAATAAAATATTTGTAATAATATTTTTTTTTTAAATTTCAGACTTGCCGAGGAGTTTGGTTCGCTGCTTATTCTCCTGTCTGGCTAGGTTTGGGGACGGTGGTAGTACAAGGATGATAGGTTATAGTCCTGGCTGCTGGGGAGTTTGCTGCGCCGTTTCTTCTCTGGTTAGGTTTGGAAGCGGTGGTAGTGTACGGCGGAAAGGATTAAATTCATTTACATTTTACATCTTATTTATTTGTATGAATATTAACACAATATATACATAATTAAATAACATTTTATAAATGTTAAAATATTTCCACACCACAATGTGGTAGAATATATTGGAATGCTTAGACAATTTTGAAACAACTTCAACACGCGTATTCCGCAAATAAATATATTATCGTTCTCTCTTTTTCTACGACTTTTAAAAAAGATCTTTAGATATATATTAGAAGCGAGCCAGCAAACTCAATGTCCCTGTCATAGACAGTTAACTAAAAACAGTTTGTATTAATTGTAATTTGTAATTTTCCTTACAATATTTCTAGTTTGTTCACATCACAATCCTAGTCGCTCTTTAATGTATTTTATGTATTCCATAAATAAATCCCCTTTTCTCCTGGTTATCGCATTACGCCTGAAAGTATGGATAAATTTTGCTATTTATTTTTGTTGTGTTAGCATCATAAGATATGCCTAGAATATATGAAAAGAAAAACCGGGAAAATTGTAGGGAAAGTGGGAAAAGCAATATCTTATTTTTTTTCCATGGAAACGGTTAGTAGCTGTTAATATCAAGCTAAACAAGTTCACCAAGTCGGCTAGTATTAAAAAAGTTTGGTAAAATTTTGGCTAAATTTTGTTATTTTAATCTAAAATGTCGGCAGATATAGCCAAAACATGAATGAATTAGCAACGCCATTCCGTAGAGAATTTTCGAACGTGTTTTGCGACTCATACAGAATCTATGAGGGTTGCGTTCGGAATGGTTTTTTTCGTTACGCGGTTCCAAAAGCACTGGCCCGCTTGCAGAATCTTTAAACGGAGAAATTCCGTAAGGAAAATTTCGGTAGCGTTACTCTTGAAACTCGATATCATGCGAATTTGTAATTGGAATCGTATATGTCATTTTAGGTAATTTTGAACACAGTACTAGTGGATTATTAACATTTAGTTACATTTAAATTAATAAAATTTGATATAAAATTTATTGTCTGCTATTAATAGTTTGCCAATATTGTGTTCAAAGGTGCCTAAAATGACATACCCGATTCCAATTTTCAAAATTGTATGAATTGAGCTTCAAGAGTAACTTTACTTATCGCATCTGGCAGGTCCATTGAATTGTATGGATTAGCTGCGTTCGAAATTGAGTTTCGGAACTTGAAAACGGGATCCTATAAAGAAATTCCGAATGTATGTAGGTATGTGGCGGGCCTAAATGTACTTGGTCGTTGATCGGTTATCTTAATCTCGGGAGCCCATGTCTTAAGATGTTAAACACTATACTATGTATTATAAGTTTTTTTTTAAGTTAAGGTAAATAAATTTACAACGCAACATGTTAATCCTTTTATTTTGAACATAGATAAAAGTGTCTTGAGTCGTGACGCTATTTTCAATAATTTATGGCGGTAACACCGGTGTTAGATAAAACAAACTCTTTGTGCCGAATCAAAATTTACCCCTACCAAGGAGGTTTCGCGTTGTCGATTTGTCGACTCGAAATTATATGCTTCATGTCGAATCGAGTAATATCGAATTATGAACCATATTTATAACTGGGATCAAAGAGTATATAAATACTACTACAGTAATACTACAGTAATAAGAGGCGGGACTTCCATAGATACATAGCAAACCCGAATTTGTATAAAGTTTACTTGAAAAATTATAACCCGTATAATTTGAAAGTAAGTCTAAAGGTATTCATATGTAAGGCAACTAGTGTCATATGATTTTGGCGAATAAAAAACAAAGCAAACTTATTTTTTTATTTTTTTTAAATGAAAGTTGCGCTAAACTTACTGGAATGTTATGGCAACACATATTTAGTGTTTCGAGTCCATGCATTTTTTTACCCTCAGGAAAGTCACCTTGCTTATACTATTACGAACACAAAGAAAACAATAATGATCGGGAAGATACGCAATTTTGATATAAGTAATTCTATTTCTTGTGTGTGAAAAAGTAGTTTCTTTATCTATGGTCGTACAAGTGCTTTGGCAACCTAAAGCTGGGATGCAAATGTGTCAATTGTGATGAAAGCCTTTTACGTGAGACAGTTGTAATTTTGCGAGCTACCATATCCTCTAAAACCGAAGCACAACACTGACAAGAGCAGTTATTATGATTACAGGAATTCGTAGATGTATTCCCGGAATTGAGTGTTTATTAAATTTACTAGCTGCTACCTGCGGCTTCGCCCGCGTTTTCACAGAAACCCGGTGTGCGATCGGGATTAAAAATAGCCTATATGTTAATCCAGGTCACAATCTATCTGTCTTCCAAATTTCAGACAAATCCGTTCAGCCATTCGAGCGTGAAAGAGTAACAAACATCCATACATACATACTTACAAACTTTCGCATTTATAATATTAATAGGATAATGACAATAATTTAAATATTTTTTGTCTCAAATAAATTTGTGTGAGTAAAAAAGCATTAGTAAAGCTAACAAAGTGGCGAGTTGTTAGAAAACTCTCTCATCTAGTCAGGGTTACGATATAAGTGACTAGTACTGATGTTCGCCTCTTACTAGCTGGTTAGCAGATAAGCAATTGGCCTATACTTTTCAATGAAGACAGGAAGCACCTCCGAAAAAATCCTGTAAACTATCAGTCTTTAATTTTACAATTCCCACGATTCTTCTCCATAGCTTTCGGTCGAAAGCTATTAGAATATAAGAACAGAAAATATTTTTATTGTACGAAAATTAATGACAGAGCTGTCACAACAGCTTTTTGGTAACAATATTCTATCACATTATGGCATTGTTGCCAACTGTTAATTCCAGTCAGTAGCTAGATAATTTGCAAAAACCACTAGATTTTCCCTGTTAACGTAAAAAATGTTGCTGGAAGTAGCTGATAATAAGTGCTCAGTACGTACCACGTAATTAATTTAGCTACAAGTTTTATTAAATTGTAGCTGCCCTCACTGAAAAATAGCTAGATCTGGCTATAAAGTAGCTAAGTTGGCAACACTGCATTATGGTATGCAACATTTTGATTATTCTGACTCTACAACTCGCAAGTTCGAAAAGTTCGTAATCCCTATTAATATTACTTTCTATTTTCTTATATAAACAATAATTCCCAGGACTGGAGATGAGCCCGGTTGGCGATAGGTTTCCTACCTATCACTTTGTGGGACTTAGTGTCTTCGGCTAGTCGTGTGTGCCCAGGGGGCTGATCATGTAACTCAGTTACCAACTCAAAATGGATGAGGGTACATCGAATCGCTGTCAAATGACGTGTTTTGTATTTACTATCTCCAGTGACCAACAGAAATACAATAGAGATAGCAAACACAAATGACGTCATTTGATCTACACTTTTACAGTTTGAGTTGACAACTGAGATACATAATCACCCCCCTGGTTGTAACTCTGTCTACCTCTTCCAGGAAACAGGCGCGAATATACTTATTTTTACTAATGCTTTAAGAACATACGGTACTTATATCGTAAACACGAAAGTGTATGTGATTACTTTGTTTATCCGTCAAATTGAAGTCGATTTTAATCATTTTTATTCGATTCGAATGTACAAAAACTCCAAGACCCTTGTTGAGTCCAAATGTTGAAGTAGATAGCATTGTATTTATTGAGCTTGAAGTCCTTTTATTAAACGTTGCTAATTTTGTAGTCTTTTCTTAAATGCTAATTATTAAACAAAAGGTTTGTCTGTTAACAATTTTATTAATTTGACCTTCACGGCAAAATAATTTTAACGATAAAACTGCAAAAACCGATTTCTGTGCCATATACATTAAGTATATGTTTCTTTAGAAAAACTATTTCTTATCAGCAGTAAAAATGAAGCAAATTTTAAATTAAAACGTAGCAGATGTATGTAGCATCCTACCCAGGCTGTGTTTCCAAGTAGTTAGACTCCGGTCACAACGACGCAACCATAACATCAATGGCATAATGCTATTTACGTTATAGCCGTGATTGTTCGCTATCTTCGCCCCCGTGTTGGTCCGGGCTCCTTTGTAGAATAGACCATCTGCCATTCTGCCAGGCAGCTTGTAAAAGGCGAACATAGGCTTACCGTCACTAACACCGAGTCATCTGACTAGGTGGTAGAGTTTCGCACCGACTCACCCGGATTGGTACCACCGCCTTACCTATTCCTGCCACCATAACGTCATGACGTGTTCCGGTTTGGAGGGCAAGGTAGCCGGTAAACTTACTTTTGCTCGGGGCCTAACATCCCGGCCTCAGGTTGGCAACGCACCATTACCACCTTTGGTGTCTTTAGGCGGCGTGAATTTCTTACCATCAGTACCATCTGCTTGTTTGCCTTCCAATATCATGAAAAAAATAAAACCAACATGTATTTCTCACCGTTAAGACATCCCTAAACTCGTGAGGCATGCAAATCTATAAAAAGGCAGTAAAAGTGTCCCTCAAGGTGCCTAGTTTATTGGTCACCCTATCTGTATCCTGCTATTCCATATTACCACTTTTATTAGGGTAGGATCGTAACGAATTCCGTACTAAAATGTCCATTAAAATATTCAAATAAAATTACTATCAAGATTGAGATGTTAAGGCTACGGTGACTAAAATTTAGATTTGCGATAGCGTATTTATATAAAAGTGCTGTCGTTATTAACTTACGAGTAATATTAATTTTCTGATGATACAGATGAGTGTGAAATAGGGTAAGGGAGATAATTGAATTAATATCTACGCATTATAACGCAAGGGGCTATGTTTAATGAAAAATGTCACTTTTATAAAAGTAATTCTTTCGTTTCTCTTTTAATTTTTTTAAAAAATATCATCTATATATGCAAGAGTATCACGTTAATTACTCTATTTATAACTAAGAACGGCTGAACTGATTTGGCTGAAAATTGATGGGAAAGTAGCTACGAACCAGGAGAAGGACATAAGATACTTTTTATTCCAACAGGAACAGGAAACTAGGAAAAACAGCATTTTAATTTGTCCCGTGCAAACTGAACGGGTGAACCTAAGTTCGCCGGAACAGCTAGTTAAAAATAAAGTTGCTAAGAGCAAATTGGACTTGCCATTGAAGAGTTTTGTATTAGCAATCTTAGGGATATAATGTATTGTAAGATTGTGAGTATTAAAATATTTGACTAAATGTCAAAATACACTATACTTGCACAATAGGGTTAACATCCTGGCCACAGGACAGCGACGCACCTTTAACATCTGTGGTGTCTATAGACCACGGTTATCTCTTACCATTAGGACAGCTGTGTGCTTGTTCGGTGATCTCTCATATAAAAAAACTTTTCACAAGCAAAAAATAACTTTGTTTTTTAAAATACGGCAAATTTGGGCTTTATTAAAATGTGCCAACTACTTCTAATCCAAACCAATTCACGTTAAAAGTTCTCATTTTCACTGATATTTAAATCATACAATTTTTAAAAGATTTCACTCTTTATTTTAGATGTCACATTTTACCACATTAGAAATGTCTACCTTTCAAACGATCGACTTTGAAAAATTAAAATATATAAAACTATTTTAGAAACCTTAATGTCATTTTTAAGACCATCTACAGATAACCTACATAACATGTGGGTTTGATACAAAAAAATCCCTCCGGTGTCGTGGTCCCCCTGCGTTGTTCCCGCGTTCACTTGTTCACACTTGACCAAAAGACATGTGGTATGTAATTAACTGAATACATATGTCTACAATATTTCCCGTGTTTTATTGTCTGTGCTATGGCCACACTGAATTATTAAAGAAATAATTTATAATAGAAACAGTAATTAATAATAAAAAAACACAGGGCAAAAAACATAATGAGAAATCCCTCCGTAATAAATAAATTCTTCTCAATACAAAGGTAATAAATAAAACCGTTAATAAAAGCTATGCTACCATTATCAAAAATAAAAGAGAAAGGGTATATAAATAAAAATTGGAACTCGCGAATGGTTCGAAAATATAAAAAGAAAAGGATCATCTTATTTGGATTTACAAACGCAAGCCTATCTATAATGAGATCGTCGAATGAGATTTAATTATCAATATGGTAGACTCCCTAGCTGTTGTACGAGGGTAGATCCAAAAGTTCTAAGCCCGACCAAGAAAATGAAAGAAAAGTGGGTCTAAATTTATTTTTATTTTTCGACATAGTCTCCATCTAGCTCAACACACTT
>NJDC01004767.1:19543-32397 GCA_002245475.1 Calephelis virginiensis
ACGAATTAATAGTTGATTACAAAGTAAATACACGAACGTCAATACACACACGAAAAGTTTTATGCCGTGTACACACTAAACAAAAGATACCTTTTCCATTTTTCAATTTAGTTTGCTTGCTGCCGAGAAGTCTTTCAAGTCCGGTAAAGTTATAAAACCGCGAGTTTCATTCAAAAAAGATAACTAGCCCTAAAGCTAGGATTTTGTTTGAAGTTGAAGTGTTTAAAAAGGGCTAACAATTATTCATATGATTTTTTACTGTTGTTATTAATAGCTATAAAAGTTAAGTTTATGCAAAAAAATTGGTTTCCTTTTTTTATTACTGTCCACTTATTATAATAATCCTTTTAAGGGTAACTACTTTGTTCAAAATTGTACACATAAAAAGCTGAATACAGTACATTAGTACTAAATTAATCAATAAATTATGTGCCTTTATTGGTGCAATAGATAAATTATGATTTCAAAAACCTTGTTGCTTTAATCTGATGTGTGTAGTATTAAGGATAGCGCCCACTGCTAACGAGGCGGAGCGTGTCGGGCCGGGGCGCATCGCATTGCAAAGCATACTGATGCGGGCCGGGCCGCATCGCATCGGAGCGGATTTTTGTTACTCAGTACCAAACTAGAGCAACGAAATAGAGTCACTCGACGTTAAAATCGACAAGTATGGAAAGTTGCGCCATCTAGTAGCTGTCATACGATCTTCAAGCAAGTATGGAAAGTGGCGCCGCTAGTAGTTGTCGTACGAAACTTTAGCGTTAAATTACCATAGTGCTCTTTGCTTATCAGTAATATCAGAATCTTTGGTCACTGTGCACCGCATCAGGGTATGCGCGCGGGGTGCCTCGCGAAAATCCGCCGCGCAATAATCCGCCCCGATGCGGCCCGGCCCAGTGGGCGTTGCTCCATACAAAATGTATGCAAGCGATCTAGGCGGATTATTGCGCTGCGATGCGGCCCGTCCTGGCCCGTCCAACTGGGCGCTATCCATTACTAAACATTGATAGCAAATAACAAAACCTCAAAATTATGACCAACTCTCAATGTATTCGCCGGCGGGCGTCTCGGTTTCATCAGAATTCAAAGTGTACACAAGTCTAAACAGTAAAGGTTTGCTCTTAGCTCGTTGGCTTAGTGTGTACCCACCTTAACATTACATATTTATCACAGTTCGTGTACAATCAATATTATTTATTTTACTGTTAGTTGTTGGTTTTTAAGCGACGTTTCCTATGTAATGTAAGTGAGCCAACAGTTTTTCCAAATTATCTACAAAAATATACAGAGCTCGGAGGGGCTAGAGTTGAATCTAGAACACGACAGATATTTGAGTATTTTTAAGTCGAAGTAATTACTTATTACATTTTTGTCTCTTTTATTTGTAGTTGCCTTTCTGCCTGGCCACTCGCAAAAGGCGAGCTGAGGTTAAAGAGGAGGTTAAAGACCACTGGTGATAGAGTGATGTATTTACCTGCGTGGGTAGGCGAAAAAGTGGAGAGCCTTTTAGTGGTAATAAGTGGAAGCTCTACAAATATTTAAGAGCTGGTGCTTGTCATGTAGTCCGATTTAAATTTGGTAAAGATCTGACCTGTTCTTGCGACTTTGTAAGCATAGTTAAATTTTCTTACCACAATACGGTCTTCTATGGGAATATTTTTGAAAAAAGTAGGATTCGTCTGAACCAGGTCTTTAACTATTCGCATAACACACTTAATCAAAATCGATACAGCGGTTTAGGCGCGAAATCGAAACAGAAAGAAATACTTTCGCACAAATAAGTGCAGATGTATGATTGCAGATTTATTTAATTGCCTACATAGATAATTTTATACATATTCTGGATGCAAAAGATGAATTTTTGCACTGGTTTTAAATTATGTATAATTTTTTAATATTTATAAGAACAGAGCGGGCCAAAAATAGCCTTAAGTGGAATTAGTAAAATTCCTTCTAATTAGCTAAGTTTAGTACTTAAAAACTCAAAGTGTAATGCGAAAAGGTCATTGCAAGATAAACACATCACAACAATCACCCAATTGTGAGAGACAATGAATGATCCAATAATCTTCGTTTAAATAGGGCTATTAGATGATGTAACATGGACTCGGTGACCATCCGTCATGGGCTTAGCGTAGTGGAACTTCTTACTTATCTACATGAATCGCTTGAATTTCACGATTCTGCAATTCTGCAACAGCTCGACCAATTTGGCTGGAAATTTATCGTTTGTGAACGTCGGTGGTTTTTGAACTTGAATATGTTAATGTAAGGGATTCCCGGCGTGAAAAATTCAAAGAAATAAATATTTTAACCTTCAGTTCTCAATACATTTATGAGAATTTAATGTATGTTAAAAAAAATCTATTTATGTTTACAAAAAAATGTGATGTTCACAATGTAAATACGAGGGATAAAAATAATCTAGCCGTATACAAAACTCGTCTTCATAAAATTAGTAAATCCTTTTTCGGTCAATGTATACGTTTTTACAATAAGCTGCCCATCGGTATTAGAGATCTACCTTTAAATAAGTTTAAAAAATGTATAAAAGTAAAATTATGTAAAATTATACGGTCTCAGAATATTTGGAAGATGAACATGCTTGGGGATAGAGATTTCAATCTCCCACTGCAATTTGTAATGTGATTTGTTGTACCTTTTATTTAAGTTTAAATCTGATTGTAATTTGTATTTTTAATGTTGTATATATTATATTTTTTTATATTGTAAATATTATTATTGAAAAAAGATAAGCCCTCTGAGTTTCTTTCGCCGGATCTTCTCAGTGTGAGATTCCGATCCAGTGGTAGTTTATAAAAATGTCGACGCGCACAAATGCCACTTGTATGGTTCAAGTGAATAAAGATTATTCTGATTCTGATTCTATGTATTTCAGTTTTGATGGTTCTTATGCTATATTACATGTGGGTTGACGGTTGTACATTGAAAGCCTCTAATTTCAGGATTTTCTACAGGTAGGAATACATACATAAATTTAATAATTGAAGCGCAGTGATAGGCTTGCCACCTATCACATTGTGGGACTTAGTAGCCGGCTAGGCGTAGGTGTTTGACCTTGGTTGTACCCCTGCCTACTTCTTCGGGGATATGGACGTAAAGATACTTTTTTAAGCGCAGTAAAACTGCAAAAAACAAAACAACTTCAGTACCAAGTCGCGATTTGATAATTCCTTTTTCGACAAGTAGGGTATAATTCTGAAACAGGTCCGTATAAATTTTAATACGGCCCGACAAATGCTTTTTGACGTATGCTTACTAATTTCTGTATATATTTAATAATAAGCATATTTAATATGGCTCACAAACAAGTGGTTTGTCGGGTCTTGATAAAATTTATAAAAAAACCACCTCGGAATCTAAAACCTACCTTTTGAGATATAACCATCAAAATATATTCATTATTGGTTGAGTCACTGCGTTACAAACATACAAAAAAAAACACAGTCGCATTGAGAACCACCTCTTTTTAAGAGTGCCTTAAAAAAATTTCGTGTTTAAAATAATTTGAGTTTTGAAACGTAACTTGTATTTTCAAGGTTTGTTTCTTCCTAGCATATAGGTAAATGCTTTTAATACATAATATTAATTGTCTTGCTTAAAGTTGATCCCATATGAATAATAAATATTATACCCACCCTAACCATTTGCCCGTACGTACCGAAGAAAGTAATAACTTTCTCCGTATAAGCTCTTTGCATGTTAATAATGTATTCGTGATCGAACTGGTCGAAATTTTACCATTAAAACTATAATAAATTTGACTAGACGAATAAAATTACTCTTAGTTTAACCAGAACAATATATAGGTATTTAATATAAATTTATATGTGTGTCACCCGCTTAGTAATAAATAAATATCCCTGGACAAGTCACACAAATTGAATCTAACCCTAAAGTAAGCAAATTACATGCTTGTGTTTTGGGTGTTAGTCAACGATTATATTACATAGAAATACTAAAAATAGATGCCAGAATAAATTTAATGACAGACTCAGAAATGCAGACATTTAAATGTTCACCACAAAAAGTAGTGATCGTATTATATATTATACTAACAATTATTATATAAACCTATACGTTTCTAATACTATACATGCGAAAGTATTTGTTTACACTTCTTTCTTTTTTTATATGAACCACCTGGTGAAAATAAACAAAAAAAGATTTTTTTTTTATGATATTGGAAGGCAAACAAGCAGACGTATTTCCTGATGTTAAGAAATTCACGCCGCCTAGAGACACCAAAGGTGGTAATGGTGCGTTGCCAACCTGAGGCCGGGATGTTAGGCCTCGACCAAAAGTAAGTTTAGCGGCTACCTTACCCTCCGAACCGGAACACGTCATGACGTTATGGTTGCAGGAATAGGTAAGGCGGTGGTACCAATCAATGTACTGTACTGTACTGTAATCAATGTACGCCAGAAACAAAACAACAATGGTTGGACCTGGTACACCACCCCCGAAAAAGGCTAAGACGATTTTGTAAGCAAATAAGGTAATGGCGTCAGTATTATTGGACTCGAAGGGTGTGTTTATGATAGATTATCTTCAAAAGGGTAATACTATAAACTCTAACTATTTTACTATTCTGTCCTACTACGTCGTTTACGAGAGGAAAGAGAACAAAAACTTCCAGGAATGCTCAGAAGAAAAGTCCTGTTTCATCAAGATAACTCAATGGCTGAAATCCACAATTGTGGCTTGAAACTATTACCGCGTCCGCCTTATTCACCTGATCTGGAACCGTGAGAATTTTTATTGTTCCTTAACCCAAAAAAAAATTTGGGACGTCTAAGATTTTCGACATACGACGAGGTCAAAACAGCGGTAGACGAATATTTTGACTTAAAGGAAGAATACTTTTTTTTTAATGTTCTGAATGGGAAATGGCAGAAGTGCATCGAACTTGATGATGTTTTGTAGAAAAATAAAAATATAATTGATTTAGTATGTGTTTATTTTCTTGGTCAATAAATTCTACTGTCAATAAATGACAAAAGAAAAAATTAAATTAGCAAAATTGGTCCATCCGTCTAGGCGCGATGCCATGAACACGCGAAATGTGGATTGGGGATTCATTTATATATATAGACTAGCTGTCGCTCCAGGCTCTGTCAGGATGATATTTTTTTATGTAAAAACCATCCATACGATCCATTTTACCTACACTAAAGAACAACGTTATCTGCAGCGAAACTGTGTTTGATTATTAAGATATATTTGTAGTGTATGGAGACAGATAGATCTTAGTAGGATGAAGTGATCTGTGACATAGTCTTCTCTTTAACTAATATCTAAATAGGTTCCCGCAGGAAAGCCAATAATATTCATACGCGAGGTAGCCGCATAAAAGAAGGAAGTCATCAATTCGATTGGTTTTTTGGTACTTATTTATTTTACGCAATCGCTCGTCCAATAACGAACCGATTTTGGTATATCATTTTTGGAAAGGTAGGTCATAATTCCGAGGTGGTCCCATTTAAACTTGAAAAAGATCCGAAACCTAGTTCTTGAGGTAAGTTATGGAAATTAAGTATGCTTCAAAACCCCAAATCTAAAATTTATCATCAGCTAAGCATCTTTGGAAAAAATAATTATTAATTTACGACGTGGTAACAAAGTAATTGGGTTCGTTTTTTTTTGCAGTTTTACTACTCTTAAATTATATAAGTACAAAATATATTAATATAATTAGTGATTTTACGTCACACATTCATGTACAGTCGTCAAGGTTGCCGATTTTTTGCATGTAATATGAGTAGGTATATTACAGACTTGCTTACGCCCGCTAATACCTAATAGGAAAGTACAATATCTCCTCCTTTCCTACGTCAGACTATAATTTAGTTTTCAGCGAAATTGAGAACCTTCTCAAAATTATGTTAAACTTCCATTACGACCAATTTTTAATCGTCTCCAAAAAATAGGAGCTTCCCAATTTAGCTATATATTTTTCAACTGTATTGCTTTACGGGCAATGTTAATAATGTAAATCTAAAGATAGATTTCAAGCAATCTAATAGCTGCTTATCCGCCAGCCTATCCTGTACCCAATTGCCATATTTATCCTGTCCATCATCATCACCAGCCGGAGGACGTCCACTGCTGGACATAGGCCTCCCCCAAAGAGCACCACAAGTCACGGTCACCAGCCGCTTGCATCCAGCGGATCCCCGCGACTTCGACCAGATCGTCAGTCCACCGGGTGAGAGGTCCTACAGTGCCTTATCCTGTCCACAGATATGTTATTGGCAAGCGATAACATAAAAATGGATCAAAATATCAATCTTGGACAGCAAGTTTTGGATTAGGATTGATTTTTAATATTGGCTGCAAGTATGTTTGTTACGCGATTACTCGGGTAGTGACAAACCAATTTTGATGGTTATTTTTTTGGATTTCGAGGAGCACTATACAATTTTTTACAAAATCCGACAATTGTTTTGTGAGTTATATTTCATTAATTTTAATGAACTATGACGAGTCGATATCTTCCAGGTATATTAATATAGATAAATATGAAAGGGAATTATCAAATTGCGACTTACCAACCGCAACTGTAAAAAATAGTATAGAAACATAGGGTCACTTACGTGTCAGATTGGCAACAACACACTGAATGGAAGGTAGTGGAGACAGCAAACAGAAGACACAGGGCCAGTCCATAGACCACTGCGGCGATGGCTTGGGGAGCGTTCACAGAGCGGGTTAGTAATTCCCGGGCGCCATAGGATGCTGGCGCCACACACAACGCGTGGGTGCAAACATTTGCAACATTTTCGACCTGTTGATAAGCAAACATCAATAACTGTCGTTGTTCTTTTTGAAAATGGTAGGTACTGCCCTAGCGACATTCTGTCTCGATTTTCGACTCCGTAGTCGCCTGACGCAGGATAATTAAAAAATTACATGCAGAAAGGAACCAATCAACAATTCAGGAATTTTAAATGATGGACTAGGAATAAATGTACAAAGTAAAAGGCTATGTTCACCCTGTATATTAATAGTGGTTTTTTATTGCATATTGTTATTGTTGGTCAGTTTGACACAAATGGATAGGCACTAATTTCTTATTTAGTTGTAAATCTAATTAGTTTTGTTTTTTTTTTTTCTACCAGAAAGTGTGAAGGAAAATGCCCTAAGACAAACTACACTTCTTATTCAAGATGTTATAACTTTACATAATTCAGATATAAATAAATGGAATACACAATGGCAGTAATAAGCAAATTTAGCAAATAAATTTTAAAAGTTTGTGATTTAGTAGCAGTGCAAAATGTACAATGTAAAATTAGCAATGTGGATGTCTGATGACAATAGTCAAATATATGGAGTTACTCATCTCTTTTCTACAATACAGAAAAGTAAGCAAGCTGATGATTTCCTAATGATTAGAAATACTCCAAAAATAAACATGGCCAATCTGAGGCTGGAATAACAAGTTTACTCATAATAGCAAAATCATTGAGGCAGTCAAGAAATCTTTGTTATATTATCAAACAGTTGTATAAGTAAATCATAGCATATAAATTAACATAGATATAAGGTTTTACTCAAAATTCATGAATTTCAAAAATTCAATTCCGGTCTAAGTGTGTTTCTTTTTTGCATGTTTGTTTTTAACATAGCAAAATTACTACATAATTTATACTTTCACCAAACTTTAGGACCCAGCAAAATACTTGGCCAAAGAATTAGGTCTGGGCAATATAAAATGTAAGACCATGAGACATGAAGAATTGGATATTCTTGATAACAAACACATATTTGATATGAAAGGTCAAAGGTGTGATTTAGTTGCCTCAGTCTCTTTATATATATATATATATGTAAAAAAAACTGATATATATATATATATCAGTTTTTTTTACATTCTTAAAGTAGATTTAGTAGGTACAATAGGTTAAATTTTAGTTTTCACGCTAAGATTATTATACTGATCTTTAGTTTAATCAGTAAGTGATATTAGAAGTGACAAAGTTTGATTTGATGAATGTTTAAAATTCAAAATTGCCATTCAGGTGAGGCAATTTAAATGAAAACTTGCACATAGATAGATTAAAGATAGTCTCGATAGGATTTTAGTACCATCCAACACACTGGGTTTATTGTACGAATTTATTGTACGAAGTAGGATTACAAATCCTACTTCGTACAATAAATGAGACTCGATTTGGTTTATATATTTATCCAGAAATTAAGTTCCTTTAGGATAATGTGGTTATGCAGTTGCAACCTATGTGTAGCATCCAGTGATTGGAATTTACATATTAATATACATATATTACTAGCTGACCCTGCAGACTGTTGTTCTGCTACTATTTTTTAATGTCATTTTAGTAAAAAACATTTTCATATCCGTCATAGATGTTGGCCGATTCTCAGACCTACTCAATCTGCTCACAAAATTTCACGAGAATCAGTCAAAGCCGTTTCGGAAGAGTACGAGAACAAACATTGTGACACGAGAATTTTATATATAAGATAAATGACAGTGGTGGAAATTGACATGCAAACTCTACTACCAAGGAAAAACTACTTTTGGATATTTTTATTAAAAATATTACAATTAAATAACTTTTAACTTATTTATTGCTTATATCAATCTTTTAATATACAACTTCCTTCTACAGAATCAATCAGTAAAATGTTAGACATTGGAAGTAGACTACTTCTACTTCACATAATACCTTTGAGTTTGAGAGATTTATTTATTTTTAAACAGAGAGATAATTTAGGTAGAAAATTATTCTTGTAAGTTGGAAGTAAGTTTATTGAAAGTAAAGTACATTTTACTCAAATGTTTATTCATCTTTGCTTTTCTGAGTTGTGTTTGACAATAAAAAAGAAATGTCTGATAATATTATAACAGTAATAATTTTACTGTTTTAAAACGTATATCTTGTGTATTCATGAAATACATTAAATCTGATATAGAAAAAAAAACAGAAAAAATATAATAATCACTGATAAATTAATATTTTTTAAATAAAAAATAAAACTTACCAATGTCGGTACATAAGCTTTATTAGAGGAAGCTCTTTCATTCATCCATTTCACCGATTTTAACCTTTCCCATGGGATATCACAATTAAAAAAAAGTTTACTTTCATTAAATTTTGATTTAAATTTCATTATTATCACAGAAAAAAAGCTTAAAACATCGCCCATTTTCCGAATTAGCTTAATTTCAAATATTAAAAAAATGGTCAAGATATCGGAAATATAATGTTAATTTCTTAATTATTAACGCACGTGACAGAAAATCATTTTTTTTATATTTCTTGTACATTTAAATTAAACCATTTTTCACATTACGCCCTAAAGAACCATGCAATACACAAACTTGTTACAACGCAAAGTACAAACTGACTGATTAGGGTTGTCGAATAAATATCTATATATCGATATTTTTTCTTCGAAAAATCGATATTTTCGACCGATAAATTTTGCAACGATATATCAATATCAAATATCCAATAATATAACCAAAATGTATCAAAGACGATATTTTCTATGTTTTTATTTGGTTGGTAGACTCATTTAATTTGTTGCTAAACTGGTTTTTAATGTGGTACATAAGTTCAGTAATTTCATTCAATTTTGTAACTGATCAGGCTGTATGGGCTCAGATCCCATGCCTTCTTGCTTCATCAAAAAAACATTCATTTCATTCAATTATCTCTATGGCCTATGCATTATTTTGTATATCCGTTAAAACCTAACATTAGTGATTACTTGCTCACTGCTAACCTTATTTCTGCGTTTGAATAGATTACCGTCTACAATCTTTCTAATTTATTCAATAATAAATTCACGTACATTAACAAAATAATTTAAATTTAAGCTGTCCAGTCATATTATCTAGTGTCGTGTGGAACTTTTTAAAAAATATATAATAAATATGTATAAAACCAGTGGTAATTCGACAAATTTAGCTGCACATCTAAAGATAAACATCACTATGCGTTTTTACAACTTGAAAATAAAAACCCAAGGTCAAGTGAAATGAATAATATTACACCAAGTTCTTCACAACCTAAACAAAAGACAACAAGAACTAGTTCGCTCGTTCCGTCTACTAGTTCAACTGTTATTAATGAACCAACTAAGACAGAAAATGACTTCATGGAATTGTCTGAATTTGCGATTTACGATGGTACTGGTGTATCTGCTATAAATCTCGCAGTACCCAGCAACAGAAGTCGGCTTACAGGCGAGCACATAACTCAAAGAGTTTTTCTTACTCCTATATCAGATAAAGACTGGCTAGAATAATGAATAATATTCTTTAATCGTTGTTTTTGATATATTAAAATTTGTCTATTGAATTAGTATTTTTCTAGTAATGTAATATAATGTAAAAAAAAGTATCTTCACGCCCATATCCCCGAAGATGTAGGCAGAGGCACAACCATGGACCCACGATTAGCCAAAGATACTAAGTCCCACAATGTGAAAGGTGGCAAGCCTATCGCCAACCGGGCACATATCCTATCCCAGCAACATTTTTTTTATTAGAAAATTAGAAAAATCCAATTTTCTTTTTCGATTTCGATTTTTCGGGATTCGAACCAGGGACCTCTTATGTAATGTAATGTAATGTAACAAATGTAGTTATCACTGAAGTAGATTAGATGATTTATTTTCCATATCGTCCCGATATATCGATATTTATATTTAAAAATATCTATGGCGATATTGATATTTTTAAAAATATCGATATCGATTTATATCGATACTTTATTTCATTTCCGACATCCTTATGACTGATATGATCAGTGTTACCAGTGGCAGATAGTGAAATATAACATGTTTTAAAAGTAACATTACAATATTTTACATAGAATGCAACAATAATAATAATATAATGTAATATTGTACTTCGTTACACAATAGGTAAGAGTTATCCAATTGGTAACGATAAGTAGGCAGTGCTAATAATTATAGAATACGCAAGTCAAACGCGCAAGTGGATCACCTAATAATGTCACTCACAGACATCTGCAACACCACTAGTATCACAAATACGTTGGGGAAGTTTTAGAAATGAAGACTTTGTTACCTTCCCATTGATGCTACCAAACACACAAGCTTAACCACAGTTTTGTCTGACCACGGTTCTCGCATGAGAAAACTAAACACGGCACAGACGTGGACAAAAATATGGCTGTTAAATAGAAACATAATATATTCACATATAAAACTACGCAATGCTTTAAGTCGTAATCCAGCCGTAAACTTACAATTATATGACCGTAAGTCTGCCATTTTAGGATTACTTACCGTTAGTGGATAATCCTTGCATTGTGCTTTGAAACCAGAACGCCAACTACACGCACAGAATTATATGCAGGTGAGGGTTGCGTTGGCGTAATTTGAAGCAGTCGAAAATAGCGCAAGCCACTGGGAAGTCCCTATCTAGTGACTAAAACAGTTATCCACAGGCGGTTGAATTTGCGCTTTGTAGAGCTGCAAGTAATAGGTCAGCTAGAAGTCCTATTTCGCCTTGCTGAGCTTTTCCTTTCTAAATGACCACGAAACTGAATATCACATAACATTTCATTGCCAAGTACAGCAATACTAACTAGAGACAAGAGATATAACAAAAAATAGTTAAAGTTTTATATAAAATGCGACAACTTGTGTCCCCTTAGGGTTAAAGTGTAGCAGATTTCTTAACGCCCCAATATGAGGTTTCGCTCAAATCTCTATTGACTTCAGAGATTCAGTTTGGCTCTCGATGAAAGGTTCCCAAAAAATATTGAGCCAGATGCATATAACCCTTCCCCAGTAGTATCTTCTGCATATTGCATCTGATTGGCAACATGGCATTGGTCGGATTTGACTCTGAGTGAGCACCAACAAAACCAACCTTAATGATCTGTTCAGCCGAAAAAACAGTGCGTTACGCAATGCACGGCAAACCCAATAAACTCAGTAAGTCCAAATTAGCAGCCAACGCCTCCGCCTTGGTAAAACTGCATGAGTTTATAGGTGTTAAAAATAAAGTAAACGATCACAAGCTGAGCAACCGTGATGAAAACCTATCCTGTTTTCATAATACTTATATAATATACTCTTTGATAGCTTATCCGCTGGTTCTTCTTTAGGTAGCCCAATATCTATCTATAGTTATTAAGCATGGTAATTCTATTAACCGGTATTGAAAAGGATCCAAGCGTTCAATTTTCTTCAACCAGATCACCTAAAACAGTCTTCCATAAACTTCGTATAACGCTTAAAAAGTATGTAAGACTTGTTAATTTGTAAGACAAAATAAATTATTTGTTTAACTTCCAAATGACCTATTAGTAATAAAAACTATACTTATTAATGTCCATGGAAACAGATGTTCTGTATACAGAACTTTACAGAAACGTATTTTTAGTTTATTTAATAAAAAAACTTAAAAAGGCTCGTATTTTTTAGGAAAGTGAGTATTTTGTGCGTTTTTACTATTACTTATTCTGAGTGGTCACAAAATTAGATGAAGCACCAAGGCCAACCAAATCCTTATTATTTTTTTATTAAAGTTTTATTGATTTGATTTTTTTTTAATTTCACTTATCACAAAAGTAAAACTTTCTATCATATAACATAGAGGTAGCATTAAAGGGTCAATAGTCACCTAAATTGTTATGAAAGTAACATTCTTGCAACTCTGGTAGACTGACATAATATTAATATTCAAATATCAGTGACATTTCATTGGATAGAATCACAGTGTCAACAAACAATTACTGTCAACAGGAGTTTTGGCGCCATCGAGAGAAAAAATAGTCGAAGTTTTTTCATAATTATTGTATTTCGTATTTCTATTGAGTGAA